>JAJQKJ010002361.1:0-151055 GCA_029574335.1 Rana kukunoris
CCCATATTCTGAGCTCCTCACCCCGTTTAACTTATCCATATTAGAGCTCTCCCTCCTCCCCCGATTTAGATTCTTTAAATATCTGAGCTCCCTCTCCCCCCCCCGTATCCTTATCCTTATCCCATATCTGAGCTCCCTCATGCCCCCCGTATTTTTATCTATATTATCCCCATATCTGAGCTCCCTCTCCCCCCTACCCGTATCATTGTCCATATTAATCCGTCCCCCCGTTTACCCGTTTATCCTATTCTATACCCCTATTGATCGCTCACTCCTCCCCCCCCCCGTATCCTTATCCCATATCTGAGCTCCCCCCCCTATCTCCCCCCCCCGAGTTTTTACTACCCCTCCACCCCGCGTAATTTATTTAATCTATCGCTTCGTACCTTATCCCATATCTGAGCTCCCTCCTCTCCCCCCCCCCCCCGTATTAAACATATCATCCCTCTCCCCCCGTATTCCTATATCTGAGCTCCCATCTCCCCCCCCCCCCGACTATCCTTATCCCATATATCTGAGCTCCCTCTCCCCCCCCCCCGTATCCTTATCCCATATCTGAGCTCCCTCCCCCCCCCCCCGTATTCCTTATATCCATATCTGAGGATCTTCTCACTTTCCACTCTACAGCCGGCAATAGGAATCGGCATTAGTAGTAATTGGCTAATAGCAGCGATGTCTATGATAGAGGAAGAATGTGGAGTCGCGTGCGGCTCGTAAAAAAACTAAAGCGAGTAAATTAAATTGCGCTCACAGTGGGAGGGCCTTATAGAGGCACGGAAAAATAAAAGGTGAGCCCGCTCGCTGTATACACAGCGCACACGACGCTGCAGTCCCTATATCCTTTATATAGGTGGTAAGGGATAACTTTTCATACGATGGCGCTCTACTACACGGGAATGGAAAAATGAAAAAATAGTATAAAAATAAAAAAAAAATTGTAACAAATAAATTCCAACTTCAAAAAAACTCGCCAGGCCTCTATTTTATACTATGAGAGCTGGGACAAGGGGTGGGCAGGAGGGACGGCTGCCCTGGGCACTGAGGACATCATACTAAGGACGGGGTGGGAGATCAGCTCGTGGGGATCACTTTTCTCAAACACAGTCCGTAAGCAGGCGCTTTCTTCTAAGTCTGGCGGGTTTTTATTTACAAAAGGTTTGCAAGTTAAAATAAACAAAAAACAGTCAAATTAAATCCTTGCCGTCCGGCGCGCTAAACTAAACATCAGGGTCTCCTTTCTATACAGTGTGGGGGGGGGGGGCTGGTCCCCATCCCCCACAAGATAAACAACGCTTTGCAATGTCATTAGAGCTCCTCACACTCAGATTCCCTCCTCAGTGTCCCACAACCAGAGAGCTCCCCTCTGATCTCTTCCTGCTTGTTTTAAGGACCAGCTGACATTGGACTCCAGTGGAGCCAAATATCCGGACCGGAACACCAGAGGCCGTAAAACCCGGCCCGGATTCCGGTTCAGCTTCTCAAAATAGAACGTATGCGCGGTGATATATACCTATGGTCAAGTATCGCACCTCGCATACCGTCACAGCGGTCAGAGACTGCAGCCTCACTGTGCCCATAATCGCAGCCTCACTGTGCCCATCAATGCAGCCTCACTGTGCCCATCAATGCAGCGTCACTGTGCCCATAATTGCAGCCTCACTGTGCCCATAATTGCAGCCTCACTGTGCCCATAATTTCAGCCTCACTGTGCCCATCAATGCAGCGTCACTGTGCCCATAATCACAGCCTCACTGTGTCCATAATCACAGCCTCACTATGCCCATCAATGCAGCCTCACTGTGCCTATAATCGCACCCTTCCTGTGCCCATCAATGCAGCCTCACTGTGCCCAAAATCGCAGCTTCACTATGCCCATCAATGCAGCCTCACTGTTCCCATAATTACAGCCTCACTGTGCCTATAATCGCAGCCTCACTCTGCCCATAATTGCAGCCTCACTGTGCCTATCAATGCAGCCACACTGTGCCCATAACTGTAGCCTCACGGTGCCCATCAATGCAGCCACACTGTGCCCATAATTGCAGCCTCACTGTGCCTATCAATGCAGCCACACTGTGCCCATAACTGTAGCCTCACGGTGCCCATCAATGCAGCCTCACTGTGTCCATAATTGCAGCCTCAATGTGCCCATAATCGCAGCCTCACTTTGCCCATCAATGAAGCCTCACTGTGCCCATCAATGCAGCCTCCCTGTGCCCATCAATGCACCCTCACTGTGCCTATAATCGCAGCCTCACTGTGCCCATAATTGATTGAAGCCTCCCTGTGCCCATAATTGCAGCCTCACTGTGCCCATCAATGCAGCTTCAATGTGCCCATAATCGCAGCCTCAGTGTGCCTATAACCGCACCCTTACTGTGTCCATCAATGCAGCCTCACTGTGCCCATAATCGCAGACTCACTGTGCCCATAATCGCAGCCTCACTGTGTCCATCAATGCAGCCTCACTGTGCCCATAATCGCAGACTCACTGTGCCTATCAATGCAGCTTCACTGTGCCCATAATCGTAGCCTCACTGTGCCCATCAATGTAGCCTCCCTGTGCCCATAATCGCAGACTCACTGTGCCCATAATCGCAGCTTCACTATGCCCATAATTGCGGCCTCACTGTGCCCATCAGTGCAGCCTTACTGTGTCCATAATTGCAGCCTCACTGTGCCCATAATCGCAGCTTCACTATGCCCATAATTGCGACCTCACTGTGCCCATCAGTGCAGCCTTACTGTGTCCATAATTGCAGCCTCCCTGTGCCCATAATCGCAGCATCACTGTGCCCATCAATGTAGCCTCCCTGTGCCCATAATTGCAGCCTTGCTGTGCCAATAATCACAGTCTCCCCTTGCCGATAATCACAGGCCTCACTGTGCCCATCAATGTAGCCTCACTGTGCCTATAATCGCAGCCTCACTGTGCCAATAATCGCAGCCTCACTGTGCCAATAATCGCAGGCCTCACTGTGCCCATCAATGTAGCCTCACTGTGCCTATAATCGCAGCCTCACTGTGCCCATAATCACAGCCTCACTGTGTCCATAATCACAGCCTCACTATGCCCATCAATGCAGCCTCACTGTTCCCATAATTACAGCCTCACTGTGCCTATAATCGCAGCCTCACTCTGCCCATAATTGCAGCCTCACTGTGCCTATCAATGCAGCTTCACTGTGCCCATCAATGGAGCCCCACTGTGCCCATAATCACAGCCTCACTGTGCCCATCAATGCAGACTCGCTGTGCCCATAATCGCAGACTCACTGTGCCCATAAATGCAGCCACACTGTGCCCTTAACTGTAGCCTCACGGTGCCCATTAATGCAGCCTCACTGTGCCCATAATCGCAGACTCACTGTGCCAATCAATGCAGCCTCACTGTGTCAATAATTGCAGCCTCACTGCACAAAATCATAGCCTCACTGTGCCCATCAATGCAGCCTCACCATAGTCTGCCCTGGGTGGATCACACAGCTGACATCTCCCGCTGAGTGTCACATTGCCGGGTGTGTTTGGTGTAACAAGGCCCCGCCCTCTTAGATCGGCTTATGTGATAGGCGGAATCTACTATCACCAGGGCGGTCTGGGGGGGGCGGGACCTTGTTACACCAAACACAGACCCGCCAATGTGACACACAAAAGGGGGGGGGGTGGGAGGGGAGCGTCCCACTGATCTGATAATGATGGATTAGTCCTCATTGATTAGTATTGGATACAATAGATCTGATAATGATGGATTAGTCCCCATTGATTAGTATTGGATACAATAGATCTGATAATGATAGATTAGTCCTCATTGATTAGTATTGGATACAATAGATCTGATAATGATAGATTAGTCCTCATTGATTAGTATTGGATACAATAGATCTGATAATGATGGATTAGTCATCATTGATTAGTATTGGATACAATAGATCTGATAATGATGGATTAGTCATCATTGATTAGTATTGGATACAATAGATCTGATAATGATAGATTAGTCCTCATTGATTAGTATTGGATACAATAGATCTGATATTGATGGATTAGTCCCCATTGATTAGTATTGGATACAATAGATCTGATAGAAATGGATTAGTCCTCATTGATTAGTATTGGATACAATAGATCTGATAATGATGGATTAGTCATCATTGATTAGTATTGGATACAATAGATCTGATAATGATAGATTGGTCCTCATTGATTAGTATTGGATACAATAGATCTGATAATGATAGATTAGTCCTCATTGATTAGTATTGGATACAATAGATCTGATAATGATGGATTAGTCATCATTGATTAGTATTGGATACAATAGATCTGATAATGATAGATTAGTCCTCATTGATTAGTATTGGATACAATAGATCTGATATTGATGGATTAGTCCCCATTGATTAGTATTGGATACAATAGATCTGATAGAAATGGATTAGTCCTCATTGATTAGTATTGGATACAATAGATCTGATAATGATGGATTAGTCCTCATTGATTAGTATTGGATACAATAGATCTGATAATGATGGATTAGTCATCATTGATTAGTATTGGATACATAATAGATCTGATAGATAAAAATGGATTAGTCCTCATTGATTAGTATTGGATACAATAGATCTGATAATGATGGATTGGTCCTCATTGATTAGTATTGGATACAATAGATCTGATAATGATGGATTAGTCATCATTGATTAGTATTGGATACAATAGATCTGATAATGATAGATTGGTCCTCATTGATTAGTATTGGATACAATAGATCTGATAATGATGGATTAGTCATCATTGATTAGTATTGGATACAATAGATCTGATAATGATAGATTAGTCCTCATTGATTAGTATTGGATACAATAGATCTGATAATGATGGATTAGTCCTCATTGATTAGTATTGGATACAATAGATCTGATAATGATGGATTAGTCCTCATTGATTAGTATTGGATACAATAGATCTGATAATGATGGATTAGTCCCCATTGATTAGTATTGGATACAATAGATCTGATAATGATGGATTAGTCCCCATTGATTAGTATTGGATACAATAGATCTGATAATGATGGATTAGTCCTCATTGATTAGTATTGGATACAATAGATCTGATAATGATAGATTAGTCCTCATTGATTAGTATTGGATACAATAGATCTGATAATGATGGATTAGTCCTCATTGATTAGTATTGGATACAATAGATCTGATAATGATGGATTAGTCCCCATTGATTAGTATTGGATACAATAGATCTGATAATGATAGATTGGTCCTCATTGATTAGTATTGGATACAATAGATCTGATAATGATGGATTAGTCATCATTGATTAGTATTGGATACAATAGATCTGATAATGATAGATTAGTCCTCATTGATTAGTATTGGATACAATAGATCTGATATTGATGGATTAGTCCTCATTGATTAGTATTGGATACAATAGATCTGATAATGATGGATTAGTCCTCATTGATTAGTATTGGATACAATAGATCTGATAGAAATGGATTAGTCCTCATTGATTAGTATTGGATACAATAGATCTGATAGAAATGGATTAGTCCTCATTGATTAGTATTGGATACAATAGATCTGATAATGATGGATTGGTCCTCATTGATTAGTATTGGATACAATAGATCTGATAATGATGGATTAGTCATCATTGATTAGTATTGGATACAATAGATCTGATAATGATAGATTGGTCCTCATTGATTAGTATTGGATACAATAGATCTGATAATGATGGATTAGTCATCATTGATTAGTATTGGATACAATAGATCTGATAATGATAGATTAGTCCGCATTGATTAGTATTGGATACAATAGATCTGATAATGATGGATTAGTCCTCATTGATTAGTATTGGATACAATAGATCTGATAATGATGGATTAGTCCCCATTGATTAGTATTGGATACAATAGATCTGATAATGATAGATTAGTCCTCATTGATTAGTATTGGATACAATAGATCTGATAATGATGGATTAGTCCTCATTGATTAGTATTGGATACAATAGATCTGATAATGATGGATTAGTCCCCATTGATTAGTATTGGATACAATAGATCTGATAATGATGGATTAGTCCTCATTGATTAGTATTGGATACAATAGATCTGATAATGATGGATTAGTCCTCATTGATTAGTATTGGATACAATAGATCTGATAATGATGGATTAGTCATCATTGATTAGTATTGGATACAATAGATCTGATAATGATAGATTAGTCCTCATTGATTAGTATTGGATACAATAGATCTGATAGAAATGGATTAGTCCTCATTGATTAGTATTGGATACAATAGATCTGATAATGATGGATTGGTCCTCATTGATTAGTATTGGATACAATAGATCTGATAATGATGGATTAGTCATCATTGATTAGTATTGGATACAATAGATCTGATAATGATAGATTGGTCCTCATTGATTAGTATTGGATACAATAGATCTGATAATGATGGATTAGTCATCATTGATTAGTATTGGATACAATAGATCTGATAATGATAGATTAGTCCTCATTGATTAGTATTGGATACAATAGATCTGATAATGATGGATTAGTCCTCATTGATTAGTATCCTCATTGATTAGTATTGGATACAATAGATCTGATATAATGATTGGATTAGTCCCCATTGATTAGTATTGGATACAATAGATCTGATAATGATAGATTAGTCCTCATTGATTAGTATTGGATACAATAGATCTGATAATGATGGATTAGTCCTCATTGATTAGTATTGGATACAATAGATCTGATAATGATGGATTAGTCCCCATTGATTAGTATTGGATACAATAGATCTGATAATGATAGATTAGTCCTCATCGATTAGTATTGGATACAATAGATCTGATAATGATGGATTAGTCATCATTGATTAGTATTGGATACAATAGATCTGATAATGATAGATTAGTCCTCATTGATTAGTATTGGATACAATAGATCTGATAATGATGGATTAGTCCTCATTGATTAGTATTGGATAATAGATCTGATAATGATGGATTAGTCCCCATTGATTAGTATTGGATACAATAGATCTGATAATGATGGATTAGTCCCCATTGATTAGTATTGGATACAATAGATCTGATAATGATGGATTAGTCCCCATTGATTAGTATTGGATACAATAGATCTGATAATGATGGATTAGTCCTCATTGATTAGTATTGGATACAATAGATCTGATAATGATAGATTAGTCCTCATTGATTAGTATTGGATACAATAGATCTGATAATGATGGATTAGTATTGGATACAATAGATTGATAATGATGGATTAGTCCCCATTGATTAGTATTGGATACAATAGATCTGATAATGATAGATTAGTCCTCATTGATTAGTATTGGATACAATAGATCTGATAATGATGGATTAGTCCCCATTGATTAGTATTGGATACAATAGATCTGATAATGATAGATTAGTCCTCATTGATTAGTATTGGATACAATAGATCTGATAATGATGGATTAGTCCTCATTGATTAGTATTGGATACCATAGATCTGATAATGATGGATTAGTATTGGATACAATAGATCTGGTAATGATGGATTAGTCCCCATTGATTAGTATTGGATACAATAGATCTGATAATGATGGATTAGTATTGGATACAATAGATCTGATAATGATGGATTAGTCCCCATTGATTAGTATTGGATACAATAGATCTGATAATGATGGATTAGTCCTCATTGATTAGTATTGGATACAATAGATCTGATAATGATGGATTAGTCCCCATTGATTAGTATTGGATACAATAGATCTGATAATGATAGATTAGTCCTCATTGATTAGTATTGGATACAATAGATCTGATAATGATAGATTAGTCCTCATTGATTAGTATTGGATACAATAGATCTGATAATGATGGATTAGTCCGCATTGATTAGTATTGGATACAATAGATCTGATATTGATGGATTAGTCCCCATTGATTAGTATTGGATACAATAGATCTGATAATGATAGATTGGTCCTCATTGATTAGTATTGGATACAATAGATCTGATAATGATGGATTAGTCATCATTGATTAGTATTGGATACAATAGATCTGATAATGATGGATTAGTCATCATTGATTAGTATTGGATACAATAGATCTGATAATGATAGATTAGTCCTCATTGATTAGTATTGGATACAATAGATCTGATATTGATGGATTAGTCCCCATTGATTAGTATTGGATACAATAGATCTGATAGAAATGGATTAGTCCTCATTGATTAGTATTGGATACAATAGATCTGATAATGATGGATTAGTCATCATTGATTAGTATTGGATACAATAGATCTGATAATGATAGATTGGTCCTCATTGATTAGTATTGGATACAATAGATCTGATAATGATAGATTAGTCCTCATTGATTAGTATTGGATACAATAGATCTGATAATGATGGATTAGTCATCATTGATTAGTATTGGATACAATAGATCTGATAATGATAGATTAGTCCTCATTGATTAGTATTGGATACAATAGATCTGATATTGATGGATTAGTCCCCATTGATTAGTATTGGATACAATAGATCTGATAGAAATGGATTAGTCCTCATTGATTAGTATTGGATACAATAGATCTGATAATGATGGATTAGTCCTCATTGATTAGTATTGGATACAATAGATCTGATAATGATGGATTAGTCATCATTGATTAGTATTGGATACAATAGATCTGATAGAAATGGATTAGTCCTCATTGATTAGTATTGGATACAATAGATCTGATAGAAATGGATTAGTCCTCATTGATTAGTATTGGATACAATAGATCTGATAATGATGGATTGGTCCTCATTGATTAGTATTGGATACAATAGATCTGATAATGATGGATTAGTCATCATTGATTAGTATTGGATACAATAGATCTGATAATGATAGATTGGTCCTCATTGATTAGTATTGGATACAATAGATCTGATAATGATGGATTAGTCATCATTGATTAGTATTGGATACAATAGATCTGATAATGATAGATTAGTCCTCATTGATTAGTATTGGATACAATAGATCTGATAATGATGGATTAGTCCTCATTGATTAGTATTGGATACAATAGATCTGATAATGATGGATTAGTCCCCATTGATTAGTATTGGATACAATAGATCTGATAATGATAGATTAGTCCTCATTGATTAGTATTGGATACAATAGATCTGATAATGTGGATTAGTCCTCATTGATTAGTATTGGATACAATAGATCTGATAATGATGGATTAGTCCCCATTGATTAGTATTGGATACAATAGATCTGATAATGATAGATTAGTCCTCATCGATTAGTATTGGATACAATAGATCTGATAATGATGGATTAGTCATCATTGATTAGTATTGGATACAATAGATCTGATAATGATAGATTAGTCCTCATTGATTAGTATTGGATACAATAGATCTGATAATGATGGATTAGTCCTCATTGATTAGTATTGGATACAATAGATCTGATAATGATGGATTAGTCCCCATTGATTAGTATTGGATACAATAGATCTGATAATGATGGATTAGTCCCCATTGATTAGTATTGGATACAATAGATCTGATAATGATGGATTAGTCCCCATTGATTAGTATTGGATACAATAGATCTGATAATGATGGATTAGTCCTCATTGATTAGTATTGGATACAATAGATCTGATAATGATAGATTAGTCCTCATTGATTAGTATTGGATACAATAGATCTGATAATGATGGATTAGTCCTCATTGATTAGTATTGGATACAATAGATCTGATAATGATGGATTAGTCCCCATTGATTAGTATTGGATACAATAGATCTGATAATGATAGATTGGTCCTCATTGATTAGTATTGGATACAATAGATCTGATAATGATGGATTAGTCATCATTGATTAGTATTGGATACAATAGATCTGATAATGATAGATTAGTCCTCATTGATTAGTATTGGATACAATAGATCTGATATTGATGGATTAGTCCTCATTGATTAGTATTGGATACAATAGATCTGATAATGATGGATTAGTCATCATTGATTAGTATTGGATACAATAGATCTGATAGAAATGGATTAGTCCTCATTGATTAGTATTGGATACAATAGATCTGATAGAAATGGATTAGTCCTCATTGATTAGTATTGGATACAATAGATCTGATAATGATGGATTGGTCCTCATTGATTAGTATTGGATACAATAGATCTGATAATGATGGATTAGTCATCATTGATTAGTATTGGATACAATAGATCTGATAATGATAGATTGGTCCTCATTGATTAGTATTGGATACAATAGATCTGATAATGATGGATTAGTCATCATTGATTAGTATTGGATACAATAGATCTGATAATGATAGATTAGTCCGCATTGATTAGTATTGGATACAATAGATCTGATAATGATGGATTAGTCCTCATTGATTAGTATTGGATACAATAGATCTGATAATGATGGATTAGTCCCCATTGATTAGTATTGGATACAATAGATCTGATAATGATAGATTAGTCCTCATTGATTAGTATTGGATACAATAGATCTGATAATGATGGATTAGTCCTCATTGATTAGTATTGGATACAATAGATCTGATAATGATGGATTAGTCCTCATTGATTAGTATTGGATACAATAGATCTGATAATGATGGATTAGTCATCATTGATTAGTATTGGATACAATAGATCTGATAATGATAGATTAGTCCTCATTGATTAGTATTGGATACAATAGATCTGATAGAAATGGATTAGTCCTCATTGATTAGTATTGGATACAATAGATCTGATAATGATGGATTGGTCCTCATTGATTAGTATTGGATACAATAGATCTGATAATGATGGATTAGTCATCATTGATTAGTATTGGATACAATAGATCTGATAATGATAGATTGGTCCTCATTGATTAGTATTGGATACAATAGATCTGATAATGATGGATTAGTCATCATTGATTAGTATTGGATACAATAGATCTGATAATGATAGATTAGTCCTCATTGATTAGTATTGGATACAATAGATCTGATAATGATGGATTAGTCCTCATTGATTAGTATTGGATACAATAGATCTGATAATGATGGATTAGTCCCCATTGATTAGTATTGGATACAATAGATCTGATAATGATAGATTAGTCCTCATTGATTAGTATTGGATACAATAGATCTGATAATGATGGATTAGTCCTCATTGATTAGTATTGGATACAATAGATCTGATAATGATGGATTAGTCCCCATTGATTAGTATTGGATACAATAGATCTGATAATGATAGATTAGTCCTCATCGATTAGTATTGGATACAATAGATCTGATAATGATGGATTAGTCATCATTGATTAGTATTGGATACAATAGATCTGATAATGATAGATTAGTCCTCATTGATTAGTATTGGATACAATAGATCTGATAATGATGGATTAGTCCTCATTGATTAGTATTGGATACAATAGATCTGATAATGATGGATTAGTCCCCATTGATTAGTATTGGATACAATAGATCTGATAATGATGGATTAGTCCCCATTGATTAGTATTGGATACAATAGATCTGATAATGATGGATTAGTCCCCATTGATTAGTATTGGATACAATAGATCTGATAATGATGGATTAGTCCTCATTGATTAGTATTGGATACAATAGATCTGATAATGATAGATTAGTCCTCATTGATTAGTATTGGATACAATAGATCTGATAATGATGGATTAGTATTGGATACAATAGATCTGATAATGATGGATTAGTCCCCATTGATTAGTATTGGATACAATAGATCTGATAATGATAGATTAGTCCTCATTGATTAGTATTGGATACAATAGATCTGATAATGATGGATTAGTCCCCATTGATTAGTATTGGATACAATAGATCTGATAATGATAGATTAGTCCTCATTGATTAGTATTGGATACAATAGATCTGATAATGATGGATTAGTCCTCATTGATTAGTATTGGATACCATAGATCTGATAATGATGGATTAGTATTGGATACAATAGATCTGGTAATGATGGATTAGTCCCCATTGATTAGTATTGGATACAATAGATCTGATAATGATGGATTAGTATTGGATACAATAGATCTGATAATGATGGATTAGTCCCCATTGATTAGTATTGGATACAATAGATCTGATAATGATGGATTAGTCCTCATTGATTAGTATTGGATACAATAGATCTGATAATGATGGATTAGTCCCCATTGATTAGTATTGGATACAATAGATCTGATAATGATAGATTAGTCCTCATTGATTAGTATTGGATACAATAGATCTGATAATGATAGATTGGTCCTCATTGATTAGTATTGGATACAATAGATCTGATAATGATGGATTAGTCCTCATTGATTAGTATTGGATACAATAGATCTGATAATGATAGATTGGTCCTCATTGATTAGTATTGGATACAATAGATCTGATAATGATGGATTAGTCCTCATTGATTAGTATTGGATACAATAGATCTGATAATGATGGATTAGTCCCCATTGATTAGTATTGGATACAATAGATCTGATAATGATGGATTAGTCCCCATTGATTAGTATTGGATACAATAGATCTGATAATGATGGATTAGTCCTCATTGATTAGTATTGGATACAATAGATCTGATATTGATGGATTAGTCCCCATTGATTAGTATTGGATACAATAGATCTGATAATGATGGATTAGTCCTCATTGATTAGTATTGGATACAATAGATCTGATATTGATGGATTAGTCCCCATTGATTAGTATTGGATACAATAGATCTGATAATGATGGATTAGTCCCCATTGATTAGTATTGGATACAATAGATCTGATAATGATGGATTAGTCCTCATTGATTAGTAATGGATACAATAGATCTGATAATGATGGATTAGTCCTCATTGATTAGTATTGGATACAATAGATCTGATAATGATGGATTAGTCATCATTGATTAGTATTGGATACAATAGATCTGATAATAATGGATTAGTCCTCATTGATTAGTATTGGATACAATAGATCTGATAATGATGGATTAGTCCCCATTGATTAGTATTGGATACAATAGATCTGATAATAATGGATTAGTCCTCATTGATTAGTATTGGATACAATAGATCTGATAATGATGGATTAGTCCCCATTGATTAGTATTGGATACAATAGATCTGATAATGATGGATTAGTCCTTATTGATTAGTATTGGATACAATAGATCTGATAATAATGGATTAGTCCTCATTGATTAGTATTGGATACAATAGATCTGATAATGATGGATTAGTCCCCATTGATTAGTATTGGATACAATAGATCTGATAATGATGGATTAGTCCTTATTGATTAGTATTGGATACAATAGATCTGATAATAATGGATTAGTCCTCATTGATTAGTATTGGATACAATAGATCTGATAATGATGGATTAGTCCCCATTGATTAGTATTGGATACAATAGATCTGATAATAATGGATTAGTCCTCATTGATTAGTATTGGATACAATAGATCTGATAATGATGGATTAGTCCCCATTGATTAGTATTGGATACAATAGATCTGATAATGATGGATTAGTCCTTATTGATTAGTATTGGATACAATAGATCTGATAATGATGGATTAGTCCTCATTGATTAGTATTGGATACAATAGATCTGATAATGATGGATTAGTCCCCATTGATTAGTATTGGATACAATAGATCTGATATTGGCGGATCGGATACATTTGTATCTTTAGTGACAATTCTGCAGATTTGTGAATTGACCTGGGTGGGCGGAGCCAGTCCTTGTATTTTGACACAGGAGGGCGTGTCCCCTCATTCATTGGCGGTAGGTGGGAGGAGCCGGCGGTTGACACACCCCCTCCCTCTCGGCTCAGCATCTACCGGCAGGACACCGGCTCTTCCTCCACCCCTCGCTATAGAAGGACGGAGATGTCTCAGCACAAGGAACCCGCCGCCTCCGCCATACAGATCAGCAGGTGAGCGCTCACCTATACCGGAGAGATGTCACCCTGCACGTGGCGGCACCACCCACACCCGGCGTGACGTCATCTGTGACTGTGCAGAAAGAGGCCTGGGGGAGGAGAGGGATGGAGTGCTGGGGGGAGGAGAGTGATGGAGTGCTGGGGGTCGCTGGGGGGAGGAGAGGGATGGAGGGCTGGGGGTCGCTGGGGGGATGAGAGGGATGGAGTGCTGGGGGTCCCTGGGGGGATGAGAGGGATGGAGTGCTGGGGGTCCCTGGGGGGATGAGAGGGATGGAGTGCTGGGGGTCCCTGGGGGGATGAGAGGGATGGAGTGCTGGGGGTCCCTGGGGGGATGAGAGGGATGGAGTGCTGGGGGTCCCTGGGGGGAGGAGAGGGATGGAGGGCTGGGGGTCCCCGGGGGGAGGAAAGGGATGGAGTGCTGGGGGTCCCTGGGGGGAGGAGAGGGATGGAGTGCTGGGGGTCCCCGGGGGGAGGAAAGGGATGGAGTGCTGGGGGTCCCTGGGGGGAGGAGAGGGATGGAGTGCTGGGGGGAGGAGAGGGATGGAGTGCTGGGGGTCCCTGGGGGGATGAGAGGGATGGAGTGCTGGGGGTCCCTGGGGGGAGGAGAGGGATGGAGGGCTGGGGGTCCCCGGGGGGAGGAAAGGGATGGAGTGTGTGGGGGGAGGAGAGGGATGGAGTGCTGGGGGTCCCTGGGGGGATGAGAGGGATGGAGTGCTGGGGGGATGAGAGGGATGGAGTGCTGGGGGGATGAGAGGGATGGAGTGCTGGGGGGAGGAGAGGGATGGAGTGCTGGGGGGATGAGAGGGATGGAGTGCTGGGGGGAGGAGAGGGATGGAGTGCTGGGGGTCCCTGGGGGGAGGAGAGGGATGGAGATGCTGGGGGTCCCTGGGGGGAGGAGAGGGATGGAGTGCTGGGGGTCCCTGGGTGGAGGAGAGGGACGGAGTGCTGGGGGTCCCCTGGGGGAGGAAAGGGATGGAGTGCTGGGGGTCCCCGGGGGGAGGAAAGGGATGGAGTGCTGGGGGTCCCCGGGGGGAGGAGAGGGATGGAGTGCTGGGGGTCCCTGGGGGGAGGAGAGGGATGGAGTGCTGGGGGTCTGGGGGGGAGGAGAGGGATGGAGTGCTGGGGGTCCCCGGGGGGAGGAGAGGGATGGAGTGCTGGGGGGAGGAGAGGGATGGAGTGCTGGGGGGAGGAGAGGGATGGAGTGGGGGGTCCCTGGGGGGAGGAGAGGGATGGAGTGCTGGGGGGTCCCTGGGGGGAGGAAAGGGATGGAGGGCTGGGGGTCCCTGGGGGGAGGAAGAGAGATGGAGTGCTGGGGGTCCCTGGGGGGAGGAAAGGGATGGAGGGCTGGGGATCCCTGGGGGGAGGGGAGGAGAGGGATGGAGGGCTGGGGGGGGGGAGGAGAGGGATGGAGGGCTGGGGGGAGGAGAGGGATGGAGTGCTGAAGGGTTCATGGGGGGAGGAGAGGGATGGAGTGCTGAAGGGTTCATGGGGGGAGGAGAGGGATGGAGTGCTGAAGGGTCCATGGGGGGAGGAGAGGGATGGAGTGCTGGGGGGGAGAGGGATGGAGTGCTGGGGGTCCATGGGGGGAGGAGGCAGAGAGGAATAGGGGGGGGGTTGCTCTCTGTCCAGGCAGGGTGGGCTAATGCTGGTGGGTTCCTGGGGGGGGAGAGGTATGAAGTGCTGGGGGACCCTGGAGGAGGAGAGGAATGGAGTGCTGGGGGGGAGGGGGTGATGCTGTGGGTCCTTGGATGAAGGGTGTGATTCTGGGGGTTCCCAGGGGGAGGGGTGATGCTGGGGTGAGTAGAGGGATGGAGTGCTGGGGGAGGGGTGATGCTGGGAGGTCCCTAGAGGAGGAGGGGTGTGCTCAGAATTTTGGGGGGGGGCAGGAGCAGCGCTGGGGGGTCCATTGGGGGAGGAAGGTGACACTGGGGGTCCCTTTGGGGAGATAAAGAATGGAGTGCTGGGGGTCTGTAGAGGAGGGGTGTGCTCAGAATTCCTTGGGGGTGGGAGCAGTGCTGGGGGGAGGAGAGGAATTGAATGCTGGGGCTCCCCAGGGGGAGGGGGTGATGCTGGGGGAGGAGAGGAAAGGAGTGCTGGGGGAGGGATGATGCTGGGGGTCCCTAGAGGAGGAGGGGTGTGCTCAGAATTCCTTGGGGGTGGGAGCAGTGCTGGGGGTAGGAAAGGAATAATGCTGAGGGTCCCTGGGGGAGGGGGTGATGCTGGGGAAGGAGAGGAATGGAGTGCTGGGGGTCCCTAGAGGAGAAGGGGGTTACTCAGAATTCCTTGGGGATGGATGCAGTGTTGGGGGTCCCTTGGAAGAGGGGGTGATGCTGCTGGGAGGGAAGGAATGGAGTGCTGGGGGGTCCCTAGAGAAGGAGGGGTGTGCTCAGAATTCCTTGTGGGGTGGGAGCAGTGCTGGGGGTCCCTTGGGGGAGGGGGTGACGCTGGGGGATGGAAGGAATGGAGTGCTGGGGGTCCCTAGAGAAGGAGGGGTGTGCTCAGAATTCCTTGGGGGTTGGAAGCAGTGCTGGGGGTCCATTGGGGGAGTGGTTGACGCCCGGGGTCCCTTTGGGGAGAGGAGGAATGGAGTGATGGGGGTCTGTAGAGGAGGAGGGGTGTGCTCATAATTCCTTTGGGGGGAGAAGAGGAATTGAGTGCTCGGGGAAGGGGGTGATGTTGGGGAAGGAGAGGAATGGAGTGCTGGGCGTCCCTAGAGGAGTAGAGTTGTACTCTAAATTCCTTGGGGGGGGGGACGGGGACGAGAGGAGTGTTTTGGGGTCCTGGGAATAGTGAGGAAGGCAGGGGGTCCCTGTGGCAAGGAAAGGAATGTGGGGGTCCCTAGAGGAGAAGGGGTTTACTCAGAATTCCTTGGGGATGGATGCAGTGTTGGGGGTCCCTTGGAAGAGGGGGTGATGCTGCTGGGAGGGAAGGAATGGAGTGCTGGGGGGTCCCTAGAGAAGGAGGGGTGTGCTCAGAATTCCTTGTGGGGTGGGAGCAGTGCTGGGGGTCCCTTGGGGGAGGGGGTGACGCTGGGGGATGGAAGGAATGGAGTGCTGGGGGTCCCTAGAGAAGGAGGGGTGTGCTCAGAATTCCTTGGGGGTTGGAAGCAGTGCTGGGGGTCCATTGGGGGAGGGGTTGACGCCCGGGGTCCCTTTGGGGAGAGGAGGAATGGAGTGATGGGGGTCTGTAGAGGAGGAGGGGTGTGCTCATAATTCCTTTGGGGGGAGAAGAGGAATTGAGTGCTCGGGGAAGGGGGTGATGTTGGGGAAGGAGAGGAATGGAGTGCTGGGCGTCCCTAGAGGAGTAGAGTTGTACTCTAAATTCCTTGGGGGGGGGGGACGAGAGGAGTGTTTTGGGGTCCTGGGAATAGTGAGGAAGGCAGGGGGTCCCTGTGGCAAGGAAAGGAATGTGGGGGTCCCTGGAGGAGGAGGGGTGTGTTTAGAGTTGCTTGGGAGGTGGGAGCGGTGCTGATACTTGGTGGAGGAGGGATGCTAGTGGAGTGCTAGAGGACCCTAATGGAGGACAGGGATGCTGGGGTAACTGGGGTGGGGAAGGGAGTGTTGGGGGTCCTAATAAGAGTAGTGTGTGGGGTCATTGGGGATAGTGAGGACAGCTGAGGGTCCCTGTGGCAAGGGAAGAAATGTAGGGTGCCTGGGCAGTGTGGGGGGGGGGGGGGATAAAAGTGCTTGGAGTCCCTGGGAGTGTGGAGAGGAGGGGTACTGAGGTTACCCAAGGGGGAAGAGAGAGGGGTGTCTGTGGGGAAGGAGGTAAGTGTTAGGGACACCCCTGCGGAGACGGGATGCCGGGTTTTCCTGGGCGGGGGAGCGCTGTTGGTCCCTGTGGGGAGGGGTGCGGGGGGCTCATGTAGAAGGAGGGGTGCGGGGGGGAGCAGCGGGAGTGCTGTTGGTCCTCGTGGGGAGGGGTGCGGGGGGCTCCTGTAGAAGGAGGGGTGCCGGGGGGGTGGCTGGGGATTCTGCAGTGTGGTGGTGCTTGGCTTATCTACATACATAGAACTGCATGTAATATCTAATTCTGACAGCAAGGTGGCAGTGTGTGCAATGTGAGGGCGGAGTGTGGGTCGGGTCATGTGACTGCTGTCTTTTCAAGTGACAGTTATTTATAAACATTGAAACAAAGTTGCAGATTTGTTTATAGATTTCTTGTTTTGTGATTCTCCTGTTTATATAACAATGGAGCTCTTTAACCCTTTCATAGAAGTCCAGATCCCCCTCCCCCATCATATGTCTCAGCGTGCGTCTGTCACCCAATTTCCCACCGAAATCATTCCACGCATTCATTTGCGCAAGAAGTGACATTGATAGTAGGGCTGGGAATAAAAATCGAGTTGCAAGGGGGAAATCGATTCAAATTGGATTTTTTTTTATTTTTATTATTTCCATAGGTTGGCGCTCTGCGGACTAGGCCGAAGCTACGGCCTTGCCTAAAAAATCCTGCCCGCAGCTCGCCTCGATCCTGGGAAAAGGACGCTCGCAGCGAGCTGTGGGCATGATTTTTTAGGCAAGGCTGCAGCTTCGTCCTATTCCGCGCCCTTTTCCCAGGATCGCGGCGAGCTGCGGGCAGGACTTTTTCGGCAAGGCTTCGGCCTAGTCCGCAGCCTTTTCCCAAGATCGCGGCGAGCTGCGGGCAGGATTTTTTAGGCAAGGCTTCGTTCTATTCTGCGCCCTTTTCCCAGGATCACGGCGAGCTGCGGACAGGACTTTTTCGGCAAGGCTTTGGCCTAGTCCGCAGCCTTTTCCCAGGATCGCGGCGGGCATGATTTTTTAGGCAAGGCTTTGTCCTAGTCCGCGCCATTTTCCCAGGATCGCGGGCGAGCTGCGGGCAGGATTTTTTAGGCAAGGCTTCGGCCTAGTCCGCAGCCTTTTCCCAGGATCGCGGCAAAATGCGGGCAGGACTTTTTCGGCAAGGCTTCGGCCTAGTCCACAGCCTTTTCCCAGGATCGCGGTGAGCTGCGGGCAGGACTTTTTCGGCAAGGCTTCGGCCCAGTCCGCGGATTTTTCCCAGGATCACGGAGGACTAGGCCGAAGCCAGGGCCTCCCTCACCTAAAAACTTAGGACCGGCACTGTGTCCATGGGGGGGAAAAATTGATTCGTATCATGATTTTTTTTTTTTTTATTCCATCTTTTCCGTGAGGGGTCCTCTAAACCAGTGGTCTCCAAACTGCGGCCCTTTGCTTGCCTTTATCCGGCCCTTGGGGCACTATCTCTCCCACTGATACAAGACACTATTCTGCCATCTGACACTGACCGTGAAGCACCATTTATTCCACTGACACCACTAATAGGGCACTATTCCTCCCTATGATACCAACGATGGGGCACTATTCCTCCCCCTAATACCAGATGTTTAGTCCCACTGATGCCAGGAAAATTTACACCCCCCCCTGGTTAAAGTCCGGCCCTCCAAGAGTCTGAAGGACAATAAACTGGCCCTTTGGTTAGAATGTTTGGAGACCCCTGCTCTAAACGATAACGGTGGTCTCCGCGGCGGATTCGCCGCAAGATCATCATTATCGGCGGAGGGAGAGGGGCTCTCCTGTGCCCTCCACCGCTTACCGGAGCAGTCGGCAGCGGCGGAGGCGATCGGGTGCTTCCTCCTGCTCGGCTGGTATACGAGTGAGGGGAAGATGGTCCCCACCCATCTCCATAGCAGGGCGGAAGAGACGTCAAAACGTCACTTCCGCCCATTCTTGTTAACGGGACATTTTCTTGTCATTTTTTTTTTTAAATGACAATTTTTTTTTCTAATTTTAGTGTAAATATGTGATTTGATGTCTTTTTGACCCCCAGATCTCATATTTTGGTAGGACCTGTCATGCTTTTTTTTTTTCTATTACAAGGGATGTTTACATTCCTTGTAATAGGAATAAAAGTGATCCATTTTTTTTTTTTTTATTTTTTTTTTTTTGTGTAAAAATAATAAAATAAGAAAACAGAAAAAAAACTTTTTTTTTTTTTAAAAGTGCCCCGTCTTGACGAGCTCGAGCGCAGGAGCGAACGCATACGCGAGTAGCGCCCGTCTATGAAAACGGTGTTCAAACCACACATGTGAGGAATCGCCGCGATCGGTAGAGCGAGAGCAATAATTCTAGCCCTAGACCTCCTCTGTAACTCAAAAGATGCAACCTGTAGAATTTTCTTTTAAAGGTCGCCTATGGAGATTTTTAAGGGTAAAAGTAGGACACCATTCCATGAGCGGGCGCAATTTTGAAGCGTGACATGTTGGGTATCATTTTACTCGGCCTAACTTTATCTTTCACAATACAAAAAATAAATAATTGGGGTAACTTTACTGTTGTCCTATTTAATTAAAAAAAAGTGATTTTTCTTTTTTTTTTTTCAAAAAAATTGTGCTTGTAAGACCACTGCGCAAATACGGTGTGACAAAAAGTATTGCAGTGACCGCCATTTTATTCTCTAGGGTGTTACACATGTATGTATGTATGTGTGTGTGTGTGTGTGTGTGTGTGTGTGTATACATACATACATACATACATACATACATACAGTAATTACTAGATTACATTTTTTTTTTTGCTTGAAAAACACTATGGGCCAGATCCACAAAGAATTACGCCGGCGTATCTACAGATACACCGGCATAATTCTAATTTCCCGCCAACGTATCTTTGTTTTGTATCCACAAAACAAGATACCCCGGAATTGCGCTAAGATACGACTGGTGAAACTGTATTACACCGTCGTATCTTAGTTGTAACATTACGCTGGACGCTAGGGGCGCTTCCGTCGGATTTCCGTGTCGGATATGCAAATGAGCAAGTTACGCCGATCCACGAGCGGCCGGCGCATTCCCTTTACGTCGTTTGCGTAAGCGTAAAGTTACCCCCTGCTATATGGAGGCGCAGCCAATGTTAAGTATGGACGTCGGGACCGCGTCGTATTGGACGTCGTTTGCGTATGCCGATCCAGAATGGGGCTGGGCGTAAGTTACGTTCACGTCGTTTTTTCATTGACTATTTGCGACGTGATTTAACGCATGCGCACTGGGATGCGTCCACGACCGGCGCATGCGCAGTTCAAAAATACGTTGTTTGCGTCGGGTCATTGATAATTTTAATAAAGCACGCCCACATACCTGCCCGGCCGTCGCGGCGTGTCCCATTTAATCTACTTATAGTCAATGAAAAACGACGTGAACGTAACTTACTGCAATTTTAATAAAGCACGCCCACCTCTTGGCCATTTGAATTACACCCGCGAACGCCGGCCCAGTTACGCTACGCCGCCGTAAGTTGCAGCGGAATTTCTTTGAGGATTAGTAATTCGCCGCTGTAAGTAGATTAAATGGAACACGCTGCGCCGGTATGTGGATCTGGGCTGGCCCTATATCTGAAAAACGGGCAAGGTGGTTAAAGTTCATGGAAAGACAGGTGTCCCAATACTTTTGGTAATACAGTGTATAATGTTTGGGGGGGGGGGGGGGGGGGTTCTAAGTAATTTGCTAGTAAAAATATACAAATGTAATCTTGTGAAGAACAAATGTCAGAAAAGTCCGGGTCTTTACGTGGTTGGGATATTTAAAATGTTTAATTTTATGTGATTTTAGTAATTGGCTTTTCTTCTTCTATACATTTTTGATTTTTTAACATTTTTTAAACCTTTTCATTTCTTCATCACACATTGTAATGCGCAGTGACAGGCGCGGCTGGCGGCACAGGCGTGCGCTGCGAGTTCTCAGGATATGAGGAGCTCTGCCTGGGAACATTAGGCCGGCATCGCATGCATGGGTTGCTGCACCGTTATACTGCAATGCATGGCGAGACGGATGCTGCGCTGCATTTCACTGACCTTTGTGTTCTGGACGCACGTACGATGCAGATCATCGGGAGGAGCCGTAACATGTTGGCATGCTGCTTTGGAAAAAATAGTACAGGATTATTTTTATTTTTTGGGCATTAGCACCCGATTTATACATGTAGTGCTGCATTTTAAAGGGCTAAGCCCACCTAAAAATAATAACAAATGCGCATATATTTGCATGAAAATGCCTAAAAAGCATTACTCTGCAGTGTATCAATGGATAGCAGGTGCAAGAGATGGTCAGAGACTGCAGACAGGGATACAAGGGAAGGTCCGAGACTGCCAGACAGGGATACAAGGGAAGGTCCGAGACTGCCAGACAGGGATACAAGGGAAGGTCCGAGACTGCCAGACAGGGATACAAGGGAAGGTCCGAGACTGCCAGACAGGGATACAAGGGAAGGTCCGAGACTGCCAGACAGGGATACAAGGGAAGGTCCGAGACTGCCAGACAGGGATACGAGGGAAGGTCCGAGACTGCCAGACAGGGATACGAGGGAAGGTCCGAGGCTGCCAGACAGGGATACGAGGGAAGGTCCGAGACTGCCAGACAGGGATACGAGGGAAGGTCCGAGACTGCCAGACAGGGATACGAGGGAAGGTCCGAGACTGCCAGACAGGGATACGAGGGAAGGTCCGAGACTGCCAGACAGGGATACGAGGGAAGGTCCGAGACTGCCAGACAGGGATACGAGGGAAGGTCCGAGACTGCCAGACAGGGATACGAGGGAAGGTCCGAGACTGCCAGACAGGGATACGAGGGAAGGTCCGAGACTGCCAGACAGGGATACGAGGGAAGGTCCGAGACTGCCAGACAGGGATACGAGGGAAGGTCCGAGACTGCCAGACAGGGATACGAGGGAAGGTCCGTGACTGCCAGACAGGGATACGAGGGAAGGTCCGAGACTGCCAGACAGGGATACGAGGGAAGGTCCGAGACTGCCAGACAGGGATACGAGGGAAGGTCCGTGACTGCCAGACAGGGATACGAGGGAAGGTCCGTGACTGCCAGACAGGGATACGAGGGAAGGTCCGAGACTGCCAGACAGGGATACGAGGGAAGGTCCGAGACTGCAGACAAGGAGATGAGTATGCTTATCAGCAGCCGACCGAGTATGCTTAGATGTACACAAATGAGAGGGGTGTACTTAGTTTTTGTGAGATACGGTAGTAAAAATGCCTTAAAAAAAAAAGACAACTAATGCAGCCATCGCATCTAAGAGCTGAAATTTTATATATTTTTTTTGTTTTTGGGGTTTATGCCGCTATTAGCGTTATATTAGTGTTATTAGATGTCGGTGATGTGTGAAGTTTGGAAGGATTTGGGATCAGAGAGGCTTCCGTAGTGCTGAGAGTTGTGGGAGGAGGGAGGCGTCCTCGTATGACCGGGAGGGGGGGGGGATGAGAAGTTCGGGTTGTATAGTAAGTTCTCCTTCTCTATGGATCTCTGCTGAGTGCAACCTCTGCACATCCCATGTGTTCTCTTCCTATGATCTCTGGGCTGTGCCCAGGGTGTATGTGGTGGGCTGTGCCCAGGGTGTATGTGGTGGGCTGTGCCCAGGGTGTATGTGGTGGGCTGTGCCCAGGGTGTATGTGGTGGGCTGTGCCCAGGGTGTATGTGGTGGGCTGTGCCCAGGGTGTATGTGGTGGGCTGTGCCCAGGGTGTATGTGGTGGGCTGTGCCCAGGGTGTATGTGGTGGGCTGTGTGCAGGGTGTATGTGGTGGGCTGTGTGCAATGTGTATGTGGTGGGCTGTGCCCAGGGTGTATGTGGTGGGCTGTGCCCAGGGTGTATGTGGTGGGCTGTGCCCAGGGTGTATGTGGTGGGCTGTGCCCAGGGTGTATGTGGTGGGCTGTGCGCAATGTGTATGTGGTGGGTTGTGTGCAATGTGTATGTGGTGTGCTGTGCCCAGGGTGTATGTGGTGGGCTGTGCCCAGGGTGTATGTGGTGGGCTGTATCCAGGGTGTATGTGGTGGGCTGGGGATGAAGTGGTCTTCTATTACAGCTATCATTAACATACAGTGACCCTGTGCTGAGAGGCCCACCTTAGGAATGTAATTTGAAAAAAGTATTCATACCCCTTGAAATTTTCCAAATTTTTTCATGTTACAACCAAAAATGTATTTTATTGGGATTGTATGTGAGAGACACAAAGTGTCACATAATTGTGAAGTGAAAGGAAAATGATAAATGATACAAATCAATATGTAAAAAGTGGTGGTGGGGGGATGGGGGATTTTGTATTCAGCCCCCTTTACTCTGATAACTAAAATCTAGAGGAACCAATTTCCTTCAGAAGTCCCCTAATTAGTAAATAGAGTCTCCCTGCGTGTCATGTAATCTCGGTATAAATACAGCTGTTCTGTGAAGCCCTAGAGGTTTGTTGGAGAACCTTAGTGAACAAACGGCATCATGAAGGCCGAGGAACACACCAGACAGGTCAGGGATAAAGTTGTGGAGAAGTATAAAGCAGGGGGGGAGGTTATAAATAATCTCCCAAGCTTTGAAGATCTCACGGAGCTTCTGTTCAATCCATCATCCGAAAATGGAAAGAGTACGGCACAACCGCAAACCTACCAAGACATGGCCGTCCACCTAAACTGACCGGGCCGGGCAAGGAGAGCGTTCATCAGAGAAGCAGCTGAGAGGCCCCATGGTAACTCTGGAGGAGCTGCACAGCTCAGGGGGGAGAATCTGCCCACAGGACAACTATTAGTGGTCTCTCCACAAATCTGCCCTTTATGGAAGAGTGACAAGAAGAAAGACATTGGAGAAAGAAAGACATAAGAAGTCCTGTTTGTAGCAAACGTGGGGGGGGAGGGGGGGGGGACACGGAAAACATGTGGAAGAAGGTGCTCTGGTCACATGACACCAAAATTCAACAAAAAAGCACTATGTGTGGTGGAAAACAGACACTGCACATCACCCTGAACACACCATCCCCACTGTGAAACATGGTGGTGGCAGCTTCATGTGGTGGGGATGCTTTTCTTCAGCAGGACAGGGAAGCTGGTCAGAGTTGATGGGAAGATGGATGGAGACAAATACAGGACAATCTTAGAAGAAAGCCTGTTTTGAGACTGGGGGGGATTCACCTTCCAGCAGGACAACGACCCTAAAGTACAGCCAGAGCTACAATGGAATGGTTTAGATCAAAGCCCATTCATGTGTTAGAATGGCCCAGTCACAGTCCAGACCTCGATCCCATTGAGAATCTGTGGCAAGACTTGAAAATTGCTGATCACAGACGCTCTCCATCCAATCTGACAGAGACAGAGATATTTTACAAAGAAGAATGGGCAGAAATGTCCCTCTCTAGATGTGCAAAGCTGGTAGAGACACCCCCAAAAAGACTTGTAGAGAAAGGGGGTTCTACAAAGTATCGACTCCGGGGGGCGCCATACAAATGCCCCTCCCCCCACACTTTTCAGATATTTATTTGTATAATTTTCCTCACAATTATGTGACACTTTGTGTCTCTCACATAAAATACATTTATGTTTTTGGTTGTAATATGACAACATGTGGGGTATGAATACTTTTTTCTAGGCTCTGATTTTATTGAAGATTTTGTCTTTGTGGTTTTATATTATAAAATTCTGAATTGCTCTTCTGATTAATATCCACTAACCCTTATTAACACCGCTTTGTGCTGCAATGGCTTCTTCTGTAGACTCGGCATGCTTCACAGTTGGCTCTGTAGGTCTGGAGATACAAGTCCCAGCATGCCTTACTGACTCTGAAAGGCGAGTAACTCCGATGACTTTCCTTTGCAGAGTGGGGATGTCTGTGTGATTCTACCAGTGTGTAACAAATGCCACCTGAATGCAATAGTGGGCAATACTCCCTGGTCGGTGTTAGTGTGGTCAGTTTTCATCCTTTGCCTGGCCAATCAAAGGTACAGGACACTGTGCAGACACACAGCATGCCTGGATTGGGTTGTCTGTTCAGCCACCACACTTCCCGACCAATCGCAGCCTGCCTCTGGCACACTCCCCCCCCCCCCCCCCCTTTCCCAATCGCAGCCTGCCTCTGGCACACGCCCCCCCCTTCCCAATCGCAGCCTGCCTCTGGCACACGCCCCCCCTTCCCAATCGCAGCCTGCCTCTGGCACACGCCCCCCCCTTCCCAATCGCAGCCTGCCTCTGGCACACGTACGCCCCCCCCTACCAATCGCAGCCTGCCTCTGGCACACGTCCCCGTCCCCCCCTTCCCAATCGCAGCCTGCCTCTGGCACACGTCCCCCCCCCCCTTCCCAATCGCAGCCTGCCTCTGGCACACGTCCCCCCCCCCCCTTCCCAATCGCAGCCTGCCTCTGGCACACGTCCCCCCCCTTCCCAATCGCAGCCTGCCTCTGGCACACGTCCCCCCCCCCCTTCCCAATCGCAGCCTGCCTCTGGCACACGTCCCGTCCCCCCTTCCCAATCGCAGCCTGCCTCTGGCACACGTCCCGTCCCCCCTTCCCAATCGCAGCCTGCCTCTGGCACACGTCCCCCCCCCCTTCCCAATCGCAGCCTGCCTTTGGCACAGGCCCCCCTTCCCAATCGCAGCCTGCCTCTGGCACTCGTCCTCGTCCTCCCCCCCCCCCTCCAATCATAGCCTGCCTCTGGCTACATGCCCCTCCCCCTTTCCGATCGCAGCCTGCCTCTGGCACACGTTTAGAAAGCGTTTATAATATTGGATGTTCACAAGGTGCGAAAAACGATTGATCTACCTCAATGCAGCTCCTCATACCGAGACATTGTGCCAATACCTGTGTATACATCTGTCCCTCCTGTGAGCTGTTCAGAAAGGAACGTGTGGCCCCGGCGGAGACGACGCGCTGAGCCCCCGGCGGAGACGACGCGCTGAGCCCCCGGCGGAGACGACGCGCTGAGCCCCCGGCGGAGACGACGCGCTGAGCCCCCGGCGGAGACGACGCGCTGAGCCCCCGGCGGAGACGACACGCTGAGCCCCCGTGGCCCCCGGGGAGACGACACACTGAGCCCCCGGCGGAGACGACACGCTGAGCCCCCGGCGGAGACGACACGCTGAGCCCCTGTGGCCTGTTCATTAACGAATCCCCTATCTACCGATTAGCTGCTTGTCTGGGGAGACGATCGGTGCGTTCTCTGCCAATCGCTCCTCCAGGGAACGGATAATAGTTTTCTACCTGCTGAACAAGCTCCTCGTTTACTTAATTCCAATACTTCCAGCGTGGAAACTCGGAGCGACCAATCAGAATTTCTTCTTGTCCCGACCGCCCCCCTCTGATTGGGTAATCTTGGTTGTATAAAACTCCTTGTGCCGCCTCAACCACCTCGGTGTCCCCCCCACATATTGCGGCCATGTCATGTCCCCCCCACATATTGCGGCCATGTCATGTCCCCCCCACATATTGCGGTCATGTCCCCCCCACATATTGCGGTCATGTCCCCCCCACATATTGCGGTCATGTCCCCCCCACATATTGCGGTCATGTCCCCCCCACATATTGCGGTCATGTCCCCCCCACATATTGCGGCCATGTCCCCCCCACATATTGCGGCCATGTCATGTCCCCCCCACATATTGCGGCCATGTCATGTCCCCCCACATATTGCGGCCATGTCATGTCCCCCCACATATTGCGGCCATGTCATGTCCCCCCCACATATTGCGGCCATGTCATGTCCCCCCCACATATTGCGGTCATGTCCCCCCCACATATTGCGGTCATGTCCCCCCCACATATTGCGGTCATGTCCCCCCCACATATTGCGGTCATGCCCCCCCCACATATTGCGGCCATGTCCCCCCCACATATTGCGGCCATGTCCCCCCCACATATTGCGGCCATGTCATGTCCCCCCACATATTGCGGCCATGTCATGTCCCCCCCACATCTTGCGGCCATGTCATGTCCCCCCACATATTGCGGCCATGTCATGTCCCCCCACATATTGCGGTCATGTCCCCCCACATATTGCGTCCATGTCATGTCCCCCCACATATTGCGGCCATGTCATGTCCCCCCACATATTGCGGCCATGTCATGTCCCCCCCACATATTGCGGCCATGTCATGTCCCCCCCACATATTGCGGCCATGTCATGTCCCCCCACATATTGCGGCCATGTCATGTCCCCCCACATATTGCGGCCATGTCATGTCCCCCCCACATATTGCGGCCATGTCATGTCCCCCCCACATATTGCGGCCATGTCCCCCCCACATATTGCGGCCATGTCATGTCCCCCCCACATATTGCGGCCATGTCATGTCCCCCCCACATATTGCGGCCATGTACTCCCGCAAATACTCTGCATCGGTCCCGATATCGATACTAGTACTGGTATCGGGACAACCCTACATTTAACCACTTAAAGAGTCACTAAAGGAAAACATTTTTTTTTTTTTTTGCTGAAATTACTGTTTACAGGGTATAGAGACATAAAAGTTGACTGATTCCTTTTCAAAATGATTAAAAATAGATAAAAATCAATCATATAATGTGCCTGCAGGTTAGTTTCACTTTTGAACTGGCTTCATGTTTCTGTGAAGTAGAAAGAGACACACAGAACAAAAACAAACAAATCCAGGGCAGTGTTTTTGTTTTTAAAATTAATCTGATTGGTTCTGGGAAGTTTTAGACACACAGTAATTACAGCTTAGACCACCGTGAGAAAGCTCCCAGTATGGTGGTTATAAGGAAACAGACAAGCAGGAATTGTGGAGAACAGAGCAGGATTACAGCAACTTCAAAGCAAAAACGAACAATAAGGACATGAAAACAGAACTGCAGTAAGGTAAAGGAAGCTATTTAGCTAAAAAAAAAAATTTCCTTTAGTGATCCTTTAAGGACCCCTTCAGGCTGATATACGTCGGGGTCACAAGCGCGCCACCGCCATTAGTAGTAAAAAAAAAAAAAAATATTAATAAAAATGCCAAAAAAACTATCCCCTATTTTGTAAACGCTGTGGGCCAGATTCTCAAAACAGTTACGTCAGCGTATCTCGTGATACGCCGCATAACTTCTAATCTGCGCCGGCGTACCTATTTTCTGTATTCGGAAAACAAGATACGCCGGAATTTAGCTAAGATACGAGCGGCGTAAGTCTCTTACGCCGTCGTATCTTAGTTGCATATTTGCGCTGGCCGCTAGGTGGCGCTTTCGTCGAATATGCAAATGAGCTAGGTATTTTACGTCAGCGTAAAGTTACCCCTGCTTTATGAGGCGCAACTTTTTCGTAAGCGAGGAGTACGCAATGTTAAGTATGAATGATGGGACAGCGTCGCATTTTCTCGGCGGTTTCTTAGCCTCACCGCTTGCCTTTCCTGCCTAATACCGACTTGCTCTGCATCTAAGTATGCAACTATTATGCAACCAAAGTTAACAACGACTTACATCCGCGGCGGGGCTCGGAGGCTGCGCTTTACGCTCGGTTGTTGGCTGGCTGATTCCGTACGAAGGTGATACTCTGTTCCAAAACGTTTCTTCTCTCCGTTTAGTCCAGATCTGTAGGATTTCACTAAATCCCCCCTCCAGGACTTTCCTACTGTTTTTGTGAGATGCGTCCCGCGGTGATGAGGCGATTTTTGGAGCGGCTGCTTATCCACGCCAGGTAATGCCACCTGCTAGAAATTCCTGCTCCGGGGTGACCGCTCTCCGCAGGAGAATCGCCGGGGAGCGGAACAAAAGGACTGCGTGTGTTGTGTGTTCTTTGTGCAAATATGATGTCATCACGGGGTATGAAGAGCAGGATTGTGCGGAGATGTGTGATCGTTCTGGGAGTGTGGTCTGGGTGATCGTTCTGGGAGTGTGTGGTCTGGGTGATCGTTCTGGGAGTGTGGTCTGGGTGATCGTTCTGGGAGTGTGGTCTGTGTGGATGGTGATGATGATGATGATCCTGGGCACCAGATTTTGGGAAGCTGCAAAGACTGGCATTCGCTCTGTGTGTCTGGTCGGAAAAGTGCGAAGGTAAGGGAGACGGGTGCGCGAGATTGGGCAGTATGGGGCGGCTCGCTACTAAAGAGGGTGTACTTACTAAAGAAGAAATGCGTAGGTTGCCACTTCTAAACTCTAATGCCGCGTACACACGGTCGTTTTTTGCGATGAAAAAAAAACGACGTTTTTTAAAACGTCATTTAAATTGATGGTGTGTGGGCAAAACGTCGTTTTTTGTCTTAAAAAAAAAAAACGACCAAAAAAAAATTCCAACATGCTTGAATTTTTTGTGTCGTTTTTCAAAACGTCGTTTTTTGTTTCACAAAAAGTCACCGTGTGTAGCAAAAACGTCGTTTAAAACCACGTTTTTCAACCCGCGCATGCCCAGAAGCTAGTTATGAAGCGAGCTTCAATGGAAAAGAGTGGTGAACGTAACCTGGCTTTTTGTGAAAAAAAACGATGGTGTGTATGCAACATCGTCTTTGAAAAGTGACGTTTCAAAAACGTTGTTTTTTACTTCACAGAAAACGTCTTTTTTTTTTTTTTTTTTCATCACAAAAAATGATCGTGTGTACGCGGCATTAGATGTTGCTTGGCTGTCATGCCAACCCTCTTGCTTGGCATCTTCTGAGACTGTCCCAAAACAAGCATGCAGGTCAAGATTTATTTATAAACCGGGAAATGGGTCCACACGGACCACCACGACAGTACAATCATTGGCAAAGAAAACATTGTGACACACACAGAAGGGATTCAAAACAAATTGGCACGCAGTCTGCAACGCATACAAACAAAAGGAGCCTTACCCTACGTGTCCGTGTGCACGGACGCCAATGGGCACGTTCAGTTCACCACCAACCGGGACACAACTGTAGGCAGCTAGTTGTCAATACATCCCCAGTCCATTCTCCCTTTTCCATACGTATGTCCCACTCGGCGCACGTGATTCTGGTCGGGTCGCTAAACCCCCACGGGCCCAGTCCCCTGACTTTTTTAACTAACGTACATAGAGCCGAAACAACTAGATTTAATCGACAACTAATCAATTTAGAATTTTTATAGATTACCATTTTCATGATCGATTAATCAGGCAGTAACATAATGGGGTTAAAAAAACTCAAATTGGCCCTTTTATAGTGCAAAAAGAGAAAATTATCGCTACTGTTAATATTATATTAATACGAAAAATCTTTGTACATTCGCTGAATGAAAGAATGTTGTTTGAAATTTTCACTTGCTTTTAACATTAAAGCGGAAGTTCCACCCAGGAAAACAACATTTGCCCATCTAGCTTAAAAAAAAAATTAAATAAAAAAAAAAACGTGAAAAAAAAAAAAATACTCACCCGAAATACCTGTTGCTATGCGGGAGTCCGTAATCTTCCTCTTCCACACCGCGGTGTCTTTTCTTCTTCTGCTTGTGAATGGGGCGCGCTGCTTTCTGGGAACCGTGTGTGTTCTCAGAGAGCAGCCGCCCATTCACAAGCCAGCGTGAGACTCACGCAGGCGCAGTAGGAAATGCGTACGGCTTCACTGCCTGTTTCCCCTAGTGTGAATGGCGGCGCGGGACCCGGAGCGATCGTGGGACCGGCATCGGGGGGGCCATCAGCGCGGGCAAGTAGGACAAGGTTAAGTGTCCTTATTTAAAGTCAGCAGCTACACTGTTAGTAGCTGCTGACTTAAAAAAAAAAAAAAAAAAATTGCGGCTGGAGCTCCGCTTTAAAGTGGAAGTTCACCCAAAAATTAATTTCTAATAATACCTTGAGCTGACGGGTTATACTGCGAGGATGCTGTTTTTTTTTTTTTTTTTTCATACATACCTTGTTAGGCTGGGTTCACACCACGATTTTCTATACAGTTTTTGGATACAGTTTTTAAAAAAAAAAAACGTATTCTAAAAAACGGACCCAACCGTATGCTATACGGTTGCATCCGTTTTTAAACGGAATTTTTTTTTTTTTTTTTTTTTTTCAATAAAGTTTCAGTTGTTCTATTGAAATTTCAAGGGAAGCAAGGTTAACAACCGTATAGAAAAAAACGGACAGAACCGCAACGACATACAGTTCTCATAGAGTCCTATGTTAAAATAACCGTATACGGTTGAAATACGGTTTTTGAACCGGACCAAAAACCGTGGTAGACCACGTTTTTTTTCCAGGAAAAAAAAAAAAGTTAAAAACCGTATGGTTTGAAAACCGGATACAACCATATGATTTATGGCAAATACGGTTTTTAATGTAAAGTCTATGGCCACGGTTTTCTGTACGGTTGCATACGTTTTTTTTTTTTTTTTAAAACGTATCCAAAAACTGTATAGAAAATCGTAGTGTGAACCCAGCCTTAGCGGTGTTTCATCCCTCGGCTTCCGGGTACGATTCTAGCGGGGCTGGGCGGAACGATTGTTGTTGTGCAGGCGCTGTATAGAGTCGGCTTTATACGGCGCCTGCGGAGCGACGTTCGGCTTCTTTCAGAAAGTTGTGACACGCAGTATGCGGCGGTCGGAGGAACGTCAATCAACTAGGAACGCCCAGCCCCGCTAGAATCGTACCCGGAAGGCGAGGGATGAAACACCGCTAACAAGGTATCAATTAAAAAAAACAAACAAACAAAAAAAAAAACAGCATCCTCGCAGTATAACCGGTCAGCTCAAGGTATTATTAGAAATTTATTTTTGGGTGAACTTCCACTTTAAGTTTTAAAATTAATGCAATTTCTGAACGAAAACCACACACACTGTCTGAAAATTCCTTTCACCAAGAAGTTTTACATTTTCTTAATTTTCCAGTCACTGTGGTTAAAAAAGAACTTCGATTTGAGCCCCACTAACAATTAGAAAATCAAACAAACGTTCTTAAAATGTATTTATTTTCGAAGGAAGACATTAGTATAGAAGACAAGTATATATTACAGTAATGTTTGAAAATTTTGCAAAATTTAAATTTTCTTTAAATAAAAAGAAATGATCTGAGTCTGATGATATTTACCAGATTCACCCTCTAATAGTATATATATTGGGCCAGATTCAGATACACTTAATTTTGCGCTGCGTAATCGAAATACTCTACGCTGCCGTATTTTACCAGGCTCTACACCGAATTCTGGTAGATTTTTGCCCGTACGCTACGGCGGCGTAGTCTATTTCTCGCCGCGTAATCGAAATACGCGATAAGGGGGCGTGAAGCATTTAAATTAAGCGCGTCCCCGCGGCGATCGAACTGCGCATGCTCCGTTCAGAAATTTCCCGCCGTACATTGCGCGAAATCACGTCGTTACGTCATTCGTTGTTTAAGTAGCGTCGTTTACGGACATTCCTATTCCCGGACGACTTACGTAAAAAAAATAAAAGACGTCGGAAAACTTAGAAATTCGACGTGGGAACGACGGCCATACTTAACATGGGCTGTCTAATATTAGAGCAGCAAAAAGCTGGTATAGTGTTACGCAGCAAAAAGATGACTAAAGGTGCCGTAAGAGATTGCGATTGAAGATCGTAATTTCGGGGATCGCCGGCAAAAGCTCATTTGCATACCCCGACGCGGAAAACGACGGGAAGTCCACCCAGTGGCCGCATTTTTTTATTGCAGCGTAGATCCGAAGGCGTACGAACACGTAATCCAGTCGAATTGAAGCCCGCAGCCGTCTATTCATGGTTTGAGGTTTCCGACTAGCTAAAAAACGCGCGTAATTTGAAATTACTCCAGTCTAACACCAGTTACACAGGAGTTACGGCTCTCTGAATCTGGCCCAGTATCTCTAATGTCTGTTATTGAGTGGATTCGAGAGATTTTGCGCCCCAAAAAAATATATAGTTATTTATATTTACCACTACATATAGATATTTAAAGCAGATGACAGGTATCTGCACCCCCCTCCCCCCTGAAAGGTGTCAAATGTGACACCGGAGGGGGGGGGGGGAGGGTTCCGATCAGCGCGACTCCACTTTGGGGTGGAGATCCGCTTTAAGAATACATTACCGTTTATTTAAACTTTACATATTAACTAAATTATACACCATAATTTTTTTTTTTTTTTTAGGTTATGGACCGATTAATCGATTATTCAAAACAATAATCGGCCAACTAATCGATTTATGAAAATAATCGTTAGTTGCAGCCCTGAACGTACAAAACAGCAGCAAAAGAAGTTACCCAGAGTTAGGCGCCGTACACACGGCCGAGGTTCTCGCTGAAAATCGGCGAGAACCTCGCTGGAATGCACATTCCAGCGAGGACCTCGGCCGTGTGTACGGTCTCAGCGAGCTTCCCGTCGGGAAGCCCGTCGAGCCGAAATAGAGAGCACGCTCTCTATTTCCTCGACGGCCCGCCTGGAAGAATGGCTGGTTGCCATTCCCGACGGGCGGGTCGCCGAATTCGACGGCCGGGAGAGAACCTCGACGGGCGGAACGATGTGTTCTGCCCGTCGAGGTTCTCTGCCGTGTGTACGCGGCCTTAGAGAGTAGTTAGGTTCTAGTAGATGTAGAAGAAGTGTAGATAGAAACAGTGGGGAGAAGAAGAGAGAGAGGGAAAACCTAGAAAAAGAATGAGAAAAAAGGGGGGTGGATCTACGAACATAGATTCCACGCCCACCGTGCAGATAAGGGGGTCACACACTGTAATGACCCGCCGCCATTTCCCCGTTCGGGGGGTTTCTGGCAGAGAAAATCTAGAGGTTCAAGTTGAGGCGTTGCTACCTCTAAGAGCTAGACCACCATCGGAGTAGGAAAACACGTTCCAAAGTCACCAGGTTTTGGCAAACGTCTCCTGCCTATTTTGGCCTGTTAGGATGAGGGCTTCCATTTTGTTGATTTCATCTACCTTCTGCAGCCACATGGCAATGGTCCGGTTCAAGAATTTTTGACGTCGCACTATATGTTTGCTCAAAGTCAGAGGTTCAAAATGTTGGCGGTGGGTGATGAGCATTTTCAGAAGGTCAGCAACAAAATGGGGGGAGTTGAGGATTGGCAGGAAGTGGGATCATAGGTGTTTTGCTGCACCCCCATACAGGCTTCCTCACTTAGTAACGTTGGGTGTTGTAGTGAGTGAGTGAGTGAATAACTTGTATAGCGCTACAAATGCGAACTGAATCGCCTCAGGGCGCTTGGTATCCATTTCCTTCTTTTTAGCCTTCAGAATAGGTGGGTCTTGAGTTTTTTCCTGAAGGCCTGGTGATTCACTTCATTCGGATGTTAGTCAGTAGTAGGAGCGCTTCCTGATGACGACATATTGAAACGTACGTCGAGGCGGCACGTGACCACGCACAGCATCTTCCGGTCCAGCTGGTTCTCAACTACAGTGAGGTGGAACGCACGCAATCGTTTCCCCAGCTAAGGACACATTTCTCTCCTAGACCTAAGCCTTCAGCCTCAGTGCCGGGACGTGGGGCACCCCTAACAGCAAGGAGCCACTCGGCACTGTGTGTTTTAATTTACTTTTAATTAAACGTTATTATGCTATGGCGGCTTTTTCTGTGTTTTTTTTGCCCTATGACGGTTAACATATCCAATCAAGAGTATCCAGGCTATTAACCAACTGTGGAGACACAAAGCTTTATTTGACCTCTTTTTTAACGAGAAGGGTCAATTGGTTGTGGTAAGGAGCCATCTTTTACACTCACTGTCTGGTGTTTTAGTTGGTGAAGGTGGAAATCCTCATTCTTTGAACACATATATCCACGTATTTATCAGGCCGTGTACACACGGCAGAGATCCTCGACGGGCAGAACACATCGTTCCGCCCGTCGAGGTTCTCTGCCGGCCGTCGAAATCGGCGACCGGCCCGTCGGGAATGGCAACCAGCCATTCATCCAGGTGGGCCGTCGAGCAAATAGAGAGCGTGCTCTCTATTTCTGCTCGACGGGCTTCCCGACAGGAAGCTCGCCGAGACCGTACACACGGCCGAGGTCCTCGCTGGAATGCACATTCCAGCGAGGTTCTCGCTGGTTTTCGCTGATCCGTGATCCGAACGGGTCACCCCGCACACAAGGTGATCCGCGGAGCGCTCCGGAGCCTTGGTCGTAGGAAGGTCCCCGGCTTTGGCCTAGCCCCGGAGCGGCGGCCATCTTGCTCCACCTCAACCAATCACAGATCGGCTGTGATTGGTTGGATGGGATGTCCCGTCTCTGCACCTGATTGGCCTGCGTGATGAGTAGAGATCGACCGTTATGGGTTTTTCTCTGGCCGATGCCGATATTTAGAAATCTTGGCGGCCGATGACCGATATGTGCTGCCGATTTTTATTTTTTTATTGGTGGCACTGGCTCGTGGCACTAATTGGCACTGGAAGGAAGATGGCACTAGCAAAAGGCACTTATTGGCACAGGCAGGTTGCACTGGATTGCACTAAAAGATGGTACTAGCAGGTGGCACTGATTGGCAGATGGCACTGGCAGGTGGCACTGGGTGGCAATAGTTAGCACTGGTTGGCTTTGGCAGGTGGCACTGATGGCTTTAGTTGGCACTGGATCGCTCTGGCAGGTGGCACTGGATGGAAGGTGACACTTACTGGCACTGGATGGTGCCACTGGTATTGGCACTGGCGGGTGGCATTGGCGGATGGCACTGGATAGAAGGTGGCACTAATTGGCACTGGTATTGGCACTGGCCGGTGGCATTGGGGGATGGCACCGAATGGAAGGTGGCACTAATTGGCACTGGATGGTGGCACTGGTATTTGCACTGGCAGGTGGCATTAGCGGATGGCACTGGATGGAATGTGGCACTAATTGGCACTGGATTGTGGCACTGGTATTGTTACTGGCAGATGGCACTGGTATTGTTACTGGCACTAATTGGCACTGGCAGGTGGCACTGGTGCAAAAAAAATGGTGTCACCCACCCCCTCAGTATAGACACCCCCCCCCCCTGCCCCCCGTAGTACAGACACCAGAGTGGTGTGTGTCCCACGAGCGCGGGCCCCTCCTCCTCTGTGGGCGTAAACAGAGGAGGGACACCGCGCTGGGTGTACCAAGATGGCCGCAGCTCCAGAGCTAGGCCGAAGCCGCGGTCTTTCCTGATGTTGTGACCGCGGCGGCAATCCGCGAAGCCTAGCTCCGGAGCCGTGGCATCGCTAGTGGAAATTGTAAAATATCGGCCCGATTTGGATAAAAATCGGCCGATGCGGATTTCTCCAAAACGACCAAATATCGGCCGATATATCTGCCTGCCGATATATCGGTCGACCTCTAGTGATGAGCGCTCTCTCTGATTGGAAGGCTGCCCGGATTGGCTGGCTGTCTTGGCACTCTGGGAATCAGGAGGAACGTGTGGAGCTTGGGGGTACAGTGAGCGCCGCTATGAGTGCAAGTACAGTGAGTTGGATGTTAAACTGGCTGCTATTGCAGTGATTACTAGTGTGGGGGCAACTGGAACAGTGATGGTGATGACGAGTGGGGGACAATGGTGGACATTACAGTGACGAGTGGGGGGCAATGGTGGACATTACCATATAGAGCCATTGGCCCAGCTAGAGCCCAGACTTGAATGCGACTTTTTTTCATAATTTATTTTTATTTTTTGCTGATACGAAAATGATCCGATCCGTGACTTTTTTGATCCGTTGCACCCCTAGTCAGTAGTGCGTTCCACCGTCGAGGTCCTTGGACTGCGAATCTTCGTTGTCCTCTGGACTTGTAGCGGGCCTTGGGAATTTGTAGTAGATTTTGGTTAGTTGATCGAAGGACGCGATTGGGGTTGTGCTAATTTTATTTTCTGACATATGGGGAGCGATTCCTTGTACACATTTAATGTGCGTCAGGCAGAGGGGCCTTAAATGTGACTCGGTCCTTTACGGCCAGCCAGTGGAGGGACCTCAGGGAGGGAGTGATTGATTCCCAGGGTTTTTTCCTGTTACCGGTCGTGCCGCCGTGTTCTGGACGACTTGTAGACGAGCAATCTGGTATTTTGGGAGTCCGAGGTAGCGGGAGTTTGCATAGTCGAGCCTGGAGTTGATAATTGTAAATTGGTGGATGGTGCATCATGATAAGATGGGGGAGATGACCTGGTGAATGTTTTAGGATTGCGGGGGGTTTACATGATAGAGGAGGTAGATTGAGGGATTGGACAAAGTAGGGCACAAAGGTTCCAGGTAGGATGGGATATTGGATATGGTGGGGGGTATGCAGGATGGTCCTAGGACATGGGTCTTCAAACTATGGCCCTCCAGTTGTTCAGGAACTACAATTCCCATCATGCCTAGTCATGTCTGTGAATGTCAGTGTGTTACAATGCCTCATGGGATGTGTAGTTCTAGAACAGCTGGAGGGCCGTAGTTTGAGGATCCCTGTCCTAGGAAGTTGGTCAGACACTGGAGGAGAGGTTGAAGCATTAGTCCTAGGAGGTTGGATAAGGGATCAAAAGCAATGGAGGACGGGGAGGGGGGGCTGAGGTGTGCAGAATCGTTCTTAAGCCTCTCCTTTTGGTTCTATTAGAATAGAGCAGTGGTCTCCAAAACTGCAGACCCAGGGGCCGGATATGGCCCTTTGCTTGCTTTTATGTGGCCCTTGGGGTGCTATTTGACAACAATGAAGGGCAGAATTCATACAAGTGACATCAACGGTGGAGCACAGTTCCTTCCGAGGACACCAATGATGGGGCCCAATGACACGAATGATGAGGCCCATTTCCTCTCAGTAACACCAATGATGGGGCCCAATGTCACCAATGAGGCACAATTCCTCCCAGTACCAACGATGGGGCCCAATGATGGGTCACAATTCTTCGCAATAACAATAATGGGGCATATTTCCTCCCACCCCAGCAGAACCCAGAAATCTAGTGATCTGTGCAGGAGCCGGCTTGCAAAGGGGGCAGGGACACAACCTGAAACCCTTTAGTGCCACAACCCGCTACTATCACCTCTGCAGAACCCAGAAATCTGTGAAGGAGCCGGCTTGCAGAGGAGGCAGGGATATGACCGAAATCTTTCACTGCTGCTGCTCCCACCCCAGCAGAACCTGGAAATCCAACCATCTGTGAAGGAGTCAGCTGGGGGGGGGCAGGGACATGTACGAAACACTTCACTGCTGCAGCCGCTTCTCCCACCCCTGCAGAACCTGGAAATCCAGCAATCTGTGAAGGAGCCAGCTAGCAGAGGGGGTAGGGACATAGCTGAATCCCTTCACTTGCCACTCTGACCCCCGCTGAACCTGGAAATCCAGCAATCTGTAAAGGAGCCAGCTTGTAGCCAGTAGGCGGAGGGGGGCAGGGACACAACTGGAACCCTTCCCTGCTGCTCCTCCTGTTCCCACCCCCGCAGAACCCAGAAATCCAGCGATCTGTGCAGAAGCAGCCGGCTTGCAGAGGGGGCAGGGACACAACTGAAACCCTTCACTGCTGCTGCTCCCACCCCTGCAGATCCTGGAAATCCAGCAATCTATAACGGGGCCAGCTAGTGGGGCGGAACACCTCACTGCTGCAGCCGCTGCTCCTACCCCAGCAGAACCTGGAAATGTTGTCCTCTGTGCGGGAGTCGGCTATCTGAGGGGCCAGGGACATGACATAACCCTTCACTGCGGTAGCCGCTGCTCCCACCCCCGCAGAACCTGGAATTTTTTTGATTTAAGCAGAAGACATCCCCACACTGCATGCATATTATGGCTAGTTCAGTATCTAAAAAAAAATCCTCTTACAAAATGGCAGTTTATATATTTTTCATTTTGACAATTTGTTTTTTATATTTTTTAAATTATATTTTCAAATTTTTCTATTTATTTTGTAAAACAAGTTTAACATTAAATAGTTTGTGGGTGTGCCTTGTTCCCTGGCCCCGCCCCTCAGGAGCCACAGTTTGATTTGTAGGTTCGGTTGAACACGGGTGCAGCAGGTGAACTGAATACAGTGAGTTTTGTTTTACTTGTATCCTCCCTCTGGTCTCCCCTCCGGTCTTGCCCAGGTGTACCGGCTCCTCCCCTGGACTGGAACGGCTTTCATCTGATATCACTGCACACTGTGAGCTTCTCACCATGTGCATTAGAAGCTGCAGCAAGTCAGATCGAGCTCTGCCTCATTTCCTGGCTGGAGGTCGTCCAGTGTCATTTTGCCCTTTCATCCCCAGTTTGACTGCCCCTGGCCCGCCCCCTTTTCATTTATTGGATTTCGATTATGGGAGCTCAGGGTGGTGTGGGCAGTCTGCATGCAGATACAGCCTGACGGGGACCGCCCACTCCTCCCTCCGGACTGACACCCGCCCATCAACGCATTTTAATTAGGAAAGCACCGATTATATCGTCTGCTGAAAATCATCGGCTGAAAATAGGGTTGTCTGCGTTATGCTGCTAGAGGAAAAGAATTACTAATGGCGTGCCACGCCCCATTGCCTTCAGTGGCGTGCCACGCCCCATTGCCTTCAGTGACGTGCCACGCCCCATTGCCTTCAGTGGCGTGCCACGCCCCATTGACTTCAGTGGCGTGCCACGCCCCATTGACTTCAGTGGCGTGCCACGCCCCATTGACTTCAGTGGCGTGCCACGCCCCATTGACTTCAGTGGCGTGCCACGCCCCATTGACTTCAGCGGCGTGCCACGCCCCATTGACTTAAGTGCAAAAGCGAATTTTAAAATAGAATAAAAAAACAGTTTTTCGGTGCGTCCGGAATGTTCGGTTTGGGCACCGCAATTTTTTTTTTCAGAGCGTTGCTCAATTTAATATTTGCATAACTCCTCCCAAGAGCCCGCCCACTGCTTACATGAGCTCTGGGGGCTCCTGAGAGGAGTACTAATGCCGGGGGCTGGGATGTTTTCTGGAAACTACTTACAGCCCCCTGCTGGCTCCTCCCACCAGCCATGATCTGCCTGCATTTTATATAGAGAAGCTCAGAGACTGGAGCTGCACGATTCATCGCCAAGAATCGCTAGTGCGACCTTTTTCCCGTTGCGATCTTGACACAGGGTTTTCCTCTCTGCTCAAAGTCTGGGACAATATGCCAAGTTTTGAAACCATTCTATCAGTGGAACGTGAAGTATAAACGTTGTATCAATTTGACTTTTACATCAAAGGAATAGACTTCTGTATCTAAATTCGGAATGTTTAACCACCTAAACGCCAAACCTTTTTCTGACAGCTTTTTTCAAGTTAAGCGTTTTTTTTTTTGCTAGAAAATTACTTGGAACCCCCAAACATCATATGTATATTTTAGTAGAGACCCTAGAGCAGTGATGGCGAACCTTGGCACCCCCAGATGTTTTGAAACTACATTTCCCATGATGCTCATGCGTTCTGCAGTGTACCTGAGCATCATGGGAAATGTAGTTCCAAAACGTCTGGGGTGCCGAGGTTCGCCATCACTGACCTAGAGAATAAAATGGCAGTTGTTGCAATATTTTATGTCGCACCATATGTGCGCAGCGGTCTTTCAATTGCAATTTTTTTTGGAAATTCATTTTAAAAAAAACTAACCAGTAAAGTTAGCCCAATTATTTTTTTATTTTTTTTTGTATAAATGTAAAAGATTTTACGCCGCGAGAATCGTGATCTTTATTCTAAGCAAAAAAATTGTGATTCTCATTTTGGCCAGAATTGTGCAGCTCTATAAGAGACCCCCAGTGATGACATCACAATGTGTAATGAAAAGATTTTATATAAAAAAATGTCATTAGCGTGTTGATTGGGGGGGGGATTAAAGTTCAGCTCTAAAGAATATTCAGGAATCCGTTTTGTGAATATTTCATGTGATCGTTCCAGCAATGGCGATGATTCAGATAAGAGGCGGGGCTGAGAACACGTCTGCTCCTGTCCTGGTTGTGGTTGTAATATCGCCGCGCACACAGGAAACATTTCTCGTCGGTGATGAAGGCTTTCCATGGTAACGCCAGAGCCCCCCTGTGATTGGCTGCCTGCTGCTCTTCATTCACAGATTGGCTCCATACATGACGGGGCACAGGAACCTCTGACATCACCTATGATGTCACCGCCATTCATGTTCCCAGGCAGCGTATGGCTCGTCCCCGGACAGTCCTGGCCCGGCCTCCTGTGTGGATGGAAGGGGTCCTCGCACGGTAATCTGCATCCTCTATTCTCACCATCATTTCCTTTCTATTTGTTACAATTTGTAACTTTTATATTCTCTGTTTTATCGACTTCTATAATATGATTAGATCCGCGCAGGATTTATACCAGAAATGTCACATATTGCCACTTACCAATTATTACATGTGGTGGCTGCATTTATTTTTATTTTTTTTATTTATTTTTTGGTAAATGTCACATATTTTACTAGCCAGATCACCAGGAGAAAGCAGAGGGAGGGAAAAGCAAAAAAAAAAAGAAAAGAGAAAAATAAGAAAAAAAAAAATGAAAAAAGGAAAAGAGGGGAAGAAAAAAAAAAGAGGAAAAAAACTTTTTTTTTTTTTTCCCTTTTCATCTTTTTTTTTTTTCTTTTCCTTTTTTCTCTTTTTTTTTTTCTTCTTTTTCTTTTCGCTTTTCACCTGGTGATCTGGCTACTAATTCACCTCCTGTATTTAGTGAGGTACATCTTTGGAGGAATGAGAACAGGAGGCACAGCAGCATTGTCAGTCTGGGTGGGAGGGGGAGTATTAAATGTATTCTCAGATTTAAATACACCAACACATTGAAAGGGGTTGTAAAGGTTTGTTTTTTATTTTCTAAATAGGTTCCTTTTAAGCTTGTGCATTGTTGGTTCACTTACCTTTTTCCTTCCATTTCCCTTCTATGGGCCAGATTCAGGTAGATGGGAGCATCTTTGCTCTGGAGTAACGCTTCTCATTTACGTTACTCTGGCGAAATTTTAGGAGCAAGTGCTGTTATTCATGAAGCACTTGCTCCTAAAGTTGCGGCAGCGCATCGCAAATGAGACAGCGGAATTCAAATTGGGCGGGTACGGGGCGTGTATTATTAAAACTAAGCGCGATCCCGCGGTGAACGTACTGCGCATGCGTCGAGTGTCAATGCATCCCAGTGCGCATGCTCCAAATTCTGTCGGTGAACGTCAATGACGTCACATCCCCATTCATGAAAGTTTTACGCAAGCGACGCGATTTTTTTTTTTTCCGACGCGATGACGACGCCTATACTTAACATAGGATACTCCACTAGGGGGCTGCTTTATCTTTACGCCGCGTATCGCTTCCGGAAACGTCGGAAAGTCACTGCGTCGCGCCCGAATACAATCGTGAATTGCCGATTCCCGCTGATTAACATATTTTTTCATCGTAAATCAGCGGCGCCATTTTTAAATTAAAGTTGCGATGCGATGGCGAAATTCAATTGCGCCGATCGCATCGGAACACCAACCCGGCGTTTTCTTGTTTTCTGGTTACAGAAAACAGAAACGCCGGCTTAAACTGACAGTTAGGCTGGAGTATCACAGATATTCCAGCCTAACTCTACCTGAATCTAGCCCTAAATGTTTTTTTTTCCTTTGTCTTAATTTCTCACTTCCTGTTCCTCAGTAAGTTTGCCCCCATTATCCAAGCTATTCTGAAAGGGGGTTAGTCAGCATGTTCGCCCCCTCCCTTGGGACTACATCCCTGCGGGGAGACGCTGAGTCGTTCTGGCTGGGGGTTAGTCAGCATGTGCGCCCCTCCCTTGGGACTACATCCCTGCGGGGAGACGCTGAGTCGTTCTGGCTGGGGGTTAGTCAGCATGTTCGCCCCCTCCCTTGGGACTACATCCCTGCGGGGAGACGCTGAGCCATTCTGGCTGGGGGTTAGTCAGCATGTTCGCCCCCTCCCTTGGGACTACATCCCTGCGGGGAGACGCTGAGCCATTCTGGCTGGGGGTTAGTCAGCATGTTCGCCCCTCCCTTGGGACTACATCCCTGCGGGGAGACGCTGAGTCGTTCTGGCTGGGGGTTAGTCAGCATGTTCGCCCCCTCCCTTGGGACTACATCCCTGCGGGGAGACGCTGAGCCATTCTGGCTGGGGGTTAGTCAGCATGTGCGCCCCTCCCTTGGGACTACATCCCTGCGGGGAGACGCTGAGTCGTTCTGGCTGGGGGTTAGTCAGCATGTTCGCCCCCTCCCTTGGGACTACATCCCTGCGGGGAGACGCTGAGCCATTCTGGCTGGGGGTTAGTCAGCATGTTCGCCCCTCCCTTGGGACTACATCCCTGCGGGGAGACGCTGAGTCGTTCTGGCTGGGGGTTAGTCAGCATGTTTGCCCCCTCCCTTGGGACTACATCCCTGCGGGGAGACGCTGAGCCGTTCTGGCTGGGGGTTAGTTGGCATGTTCGCCCCTCCCTTGGGACTACATCCCTGCGGGGAGACGCTGAGCCGTTCTGGCTGGGGGTTAGTCAGCATGTTCGCCCCTCCCTTGGGACTACATCCCTGCGGGGAGACGCTGAGCCGTTCTGGCTGGGGGTTAGTCAGCATGTTCGCCCACTCCTTTGGGACTACATCCCTGTTGGGAGACACAGCCCCCCCAGCAGAGTACAGACGTCCCCCTCCCCCAGCAGTACAGAAACTCCCCCTCCATCAGTGCAGACACCCCGAGCAGTACAGACCCCCCCCCCCATCAGTATAGACACCCCCTTGCAGACCTCAGAACAGCGCAGTCAGATACACACACACACACACACACACACACACACACACACACACACACACACACACACACACACACACACACACACACACACAAACACACACAGTGATGTGTGTCCCTCAAGGGCGGACTCCTCCTCCTCCTCCTCCTTCGTACATGAGGAGAGGGAGGCGGCCTTGGTCCGCTCCACTGAGGGACACAGCCGCGGCGCAAGGCACAGCTAATCAGGGCAGCGGGCGGTGTTAGTGGTGCCGCTACTCACTGATGTCACCCCCCTGGCAGGTGTCACCCGGGTGCGGCCCATACCCACCTAGTGAGGTCACCTGTGAGCCAGGCCTTCTTGTCTAACATCCAGTGCCTGACCTCACAAATGCTCTTCTGGAAGAATGATCAAACATTCCCATAGACACCCTCCTAAACCTTGTGGACGGCCTTCCCAGAAGAGTTGAAGCTGTTATTGCTGCAAAGGGCGGGGCCAACTCAAAATTGAACCCTCAGGACTAAGACTGGGATGCCATTAAAGTACGTATGTATGTATGTATGTATGTATGTATGTATGTATGTACGTGTGTGTGTGTGTGTGTGTGTATATATATATATATATATATATATATATATATATATATATATATATAAAAGGCAGGCGTCCCAATACTTTTGACAAAACAGTGTATTCTATTTTGACCCAGATCTTCTCAGTCTCATAGCGATTCCAGTTTAAGATCCTCACTAGTTTTATAGCCTTGTAATATAAACGAATATCCGGTTTAACTTGTTGTTGATGCCGCTGCTGCCAACCGGACCTAAAATGAACTTTAAATGCTGAGAGACTTGGATCTGAATCCACATGGTTTACTATGCATCTACATGGAGCCTTCGGAGATAATTGATGGCTGTTTACTAACTAATAAAATATTTGAACTTGGGAAAAACGAAGTCGTGTAGATATTGATTTTATAATCTGCTTTTGTTCCTCGGCAGGATCATGCGTCCGGATGACGCCAACATAGCGGGGAATGTACACGGCGGAACCATTCTGAAGATGATTGAGGAAGCCGGAGCTATAATCAGCACCCGCCACTGCAACAGCAAGTCCGGGGTAAGGACTCGAGGCCGCGACGTTTGGTTTCCATCTCTGCGTTTTTTATTCTCTGAAAGCAACATTATTTTAGTCTGTGAGCTCGGCCAATCAGCCGCCAATTTTATCATTTTTGGTTTCCAAGGTCAAAGTTGAGCCAAACTTATAAAAATCAGTTAAGCAGTTCTGAGCGGGGCGTTCGTGTCTAACTGCAAACTGTGGATAGGTAGACCCGAATCCGAGAGACGTGTCCCACAATGAATGAGTATTTTCTGCTAATGCTATGCATTGCATTATTAACTGCTTGATATCTGGAGGGTTTTACCCCCCTCCCTTCATGACCAGGGCCGCCATCAGGAATTTTGGGGCCCCTTACACAGCTTCAGGCTTGGGCCCCCTGGAGCAGGGGGGGGGGGTGTGTGCTGCCGCCTGAAATTGAGAAGACCTCTGGGCCCTTCAATAAAAAGAAAGAAAAAAGAGAGAAAAAAATGTGTGTGTGTATATATATTATATAAAAAAAAAAATTTTAAAGGGTGGTTGCCATCTGGGGCCCTGGGGACCTCGGGCCCTTTAATCATTTTTTTTTTATATAAAAAAAAATTACAAAAAAATGGGGCTTTTCATCCAGGACCTCTGGGCCCTTTAATAAAAAAAAAGAAATAAACATTTATAAAAAAAAGGGCCTGCCTCTGGGCCCTTTAATAAAAAAAAAAATTACATGAACAAAAATAAAAATCTTTTTTTTTTTTTTAAAAAGGGGGTTTGACACATGGGGCCTTGGGGACCTCTGAGCCCTTTAGACATATTTTTATTATATATATATATATATATATATATATATATATATATATATGTGTGTATATATATATAACAGAAAAAAAAACAGAAAATAAATAAAATATAAATAAAATGTAAAAGCATTTTATAAAAAAAGAGGATAGTCATCCGGGGGCCCTGGGGACCTCCTGGGGCCTTTAATAATTTTAGATAGATTGAAATATAAAAAATATTTGTTTTAAATAAAGGGGGGTTGTCATATTTTTTTTTTTTTTTTTTTTATAGAAAATAAATTAAAAAAAGGGGGGTTGCCATCCGGTGCCCTGGACCTCCGGACCTCTAAAAAAAAATTTATAAAAAAAAAATTGGCCCTTTAATAAAAAACAAAATCAAAATATATTAAAACATTTTTTATAAAAAAAAATATTTGACATTTTAACCGCAGTTCTGGCGGCCGTCTATAGAGGGCACTGCAGCGCCACCCCCTCTCGCAAATAACACACATTGCCTGGCTGGTCTATTCATATAACCGGACATGGGTCGCCGGTTAACCCGACAGCCTGCGTTCCTTGAAAAAGACTGACGGCCGTTTCAGCCAATCAGGTTCCAGGATTCTGGTTATCAGGAACCTGATTGGCTGAAGCGTCACAAAGCGGGACAAGACAACATCGAGGGAGGACATGGAAGCTTCAGGTAAGTTCATTTTACAGGGAAAGGGGCGGCAAAGGGGACAGAGAGCGGCAAAGGGCACAGCACAGTGACAACAATGGGCGCAGAGGTGACAAATGGCACAGCACAGTGACAACAATGGGCACAGAGGTGACAAAGGGCACAGCACAGTGACAACAATGGGCGCAGAGGCGACAAAGGGCACAGCACAGTGACAACAATGGGCACAGTGGCAACAAAGGGCACAGCACAGTGACAACAATGGGCACAGAGGCGATAAAAGGGCACAGCACAGTGACAACAATGGGCACAGAGGTGACAAAGGGCACAGCACAGTGACAACAATGGGCGCAGAGGCGACAAATGGCACAGTGACAACAATGGGCACAGAGGTGACAAAGGGCACAGCACAGTGGCAACAATTAAAGGGCACAGCACAGTGACAACAATGCGCACAGAGGTGACAAAGGGCACAGCACAGTGACAACAATGGGCGCAGAGGCGACAAATGGCACAGTGACAACAATGGGCACAGAGGTGACAAAGGGCACAGCACAGTGGCAACAATTAAAGGGCACAGTGACAACAATGGGCACAGTGGCAACAATTGAAGGGCACGGCACAGTGACAACAATGGGCACAGTGGCAACAATTAAAGGGCACAGTGGCAACAATGGGCACAGAGGTGACAAATGGCACAGTGACAACAATGGGCACAGTGGCAACAATTAAAGGGCTCAGCACAGTGACAACAATGGGCACAGTGGCAACAATTAAAGGGCACAGCACAGTGACAACAATGGGCACAGAGGCGACAAAGGGCACAGCACAGTGACAACAATGGGCACAGAGGTGACAAAGGGCACAGCACAGTGACAACAATGGGCACAGTGGCAACAATTAAAGGGCACAGTGACAACAATGGGCACAGAGGTGACAAAGGGCACAGCACAGTGGCAACAATTAAAGGGCACAGTGACAACAATGGGCACAGTGGCAACAATTAAAGGGCACAGCACAGTGACAACAATGGGCACAGTGGCAACAATTAAAGGGCACAGCACAGTGACAACAATGGGCACAGAGGCGACAAAGGGCACAGCACAGTGACAACAATGGGCACAGTGGCAACAATTAAAGGGCACAGCAGTGACATGCACAGTGGCAACAATGGGCACAGTGGTGACAATTAGCACAGTGGCTGCATTTGATGGCACAGTGACTGTGTTTAATAGGCACAGTGAGGCTGCAATTTTTAATTTTTTTTTGCTCATTTGCGCCCCCCAAAAATTTAGAGCACCAGCCGCCACTGGTGGTCATAATGTTATGGCTTATCAGATATATATATATATATATATATATATATATATATATATATATAAGGGCTGTGCAAATTAACTTTTAATTAATCGATTAATCTTTAATATTTTTGATCGATTAAAATTCTTTTGATTGGTACTCGCCTCTCCGCCGGCTTCTGGGCCTTCAGGGAGTTCCGTCGGAGATCCAGTAATGTCACGGACACCAGCGGGGATTGCCGTGTCCATCTGAAGGGCTCCTTAGCTGTGCCTTCATATCTGCATGTCGGCGGGACCTTACTATCTGCCACACACAAGGGCTGTTACACTTCCCTCTATCACCCTGGGATTCTACAACCATCCACTGGGAGTTGTGATAATTCCCTTCATGGGACATCTACATGCTGACAGACTGATGTTAACCCCTCCTCATCTGGATTCAGCAGTGGTATCGTTGTACACATTTTTATACCAGTATCATACTTAGCTACATGTTTTTATGACTGCTTTTGGTACCGTTTGGTATTACTTGCACCATTTTTACAGTTTATGTAGCTACATTGACTTTATCTCCAGTGCAATATTTATTTTGTTACCTACTTGAAGATTATAAAAGTTTTAATGCTATTCCCATCAAGCGCTGCCTTCGTGTGCTTTTTGTATCCTTCTATCTATTTTTCCAGTGGTTGGGAGCTGCACTGGGAATCGGCCGGCAAGGAGATCAGCTAAAAATAGTTGGATCTGTATGTGCGTTATAATTAATCGAAATTAGTCGATTAATCGATTAAAATAAAAAACGATTAATCGAACACAAAAATTTTGATCAGTAACAGCCCTAATATATATATATATATATATATATATATATATATATATATATATAATGTATGTATGTATATAATGTATTTTATCTCTTTTCGGATGTGAGCATGGACATCTCAAGTGAACCTTTTCTCAGACGAATGATTTATTTGTACGCAAAATCTTTAAGTGATTACATATTTGGGCCACTAGATGACGCCCTTGTGTAAGTTTTTAGAACATGCAGCTGTTTTATATACAATTACTTTGGCTCTGTGCTTTTTTTGATCGTCGCGTTCCTATTATAAGACATACAGTGCTGTGTAAAAGTCTTAGGAGTGTTAATTTTATTCTATTCATATATAATTGTAGCGCTAACCCCCTCAGGGGCCGCTGGTTAGATGTGGGATTGGCTTAAGTTACCTTTGATGTGTCTCTAGGGAAATTGATGGCAGCAACCTGTGAGAGCAGTAACGGAATGTCCAAGTCAAGGGTTGACGTTTTCTAAGTGCTTTATTTTCGGTCAAACGCGACCGGCGGTCAACTTGAGGTAGTCCTGCTTTCAGCAGTAGTATCCATCACGTCGCCACTCTAGCCAGAGCGGGTGAAGTGCCCCCCGGACAGGTCCTTCTCACAGGCCTGACAGCCAAAGTGTCACTTAAAGCTTCTGGGAAGGAACAAGTCTCTGCCACCGACTTGGCTCTAATTAGATTGGGTTTTAAGATGGAAACCTATCTCACAGGTCCAATGTTGGCAACGTAGAACTGTAGAGCAAATCCTCCCAGTAAAGGTCACCAGCTCACACTCTGACTATGTTCTGTCAGCGTCTGGTAACCAGATCCCCGATGGTTCGTTCAAGCCCTGTTGGATCACCTGCCTCCGGGTTCTCCTCAGACCGATCCCCCCCCCACCGAACAGCATCCAGCTTGGGATCTTCTCAGTAGAAGTGGGAACCCAGTAAGTCACTGAGGGGTCCCTGACGGCATCAATTTCCTTGAGCCATGAGGCCCAAGTGGCAGCCATAGTGGCGGCCTCGTGGTGTGCGCGCGCACCCTGAAGGTGGGTGCCGCACCTGCAACCCGCTTCGGGTAGGAGACCCGGACAAAAAGGCGCCCGCATCAGATATACCCTCTCCCAGCATGCCCAGCGAGGGGAACAGTCCTCTGTTTGGCTGCTGAGGAAAGGCGGCTCTGTTCTGGAACCCCTCTGGCGCCACCTGCTGCCCAAGGATGGTAACATATATCCTCCGCACAGAGAATGGGACCACAGGCAGCCCAGCCCCGAAACGCTAATTTAGGGAATTAACATGGATGAGAGCAAGGTAACTCTGTCACCCCCCCCCCCCCCAACACCAAATTAACAATAGCACCCATTACTGACAGTAAGGGGGCACTACACAATTAATAATAAAAAATAATGTATAACAAAAAATAAAATATTTAATGTGTTTTTAATATTTTTGTTTAACAATTTACAAAGTAAAGTAAAATAATACATTTATTATTTTTTATGTAAAACTCCCCGGTAACTATGCGGTCAGAAACGGACACGCACGTAAGTCCCGCCCACATATGTAAACGCTGTTCAAACCACACATGTGAGATGTCGCAGCGTGCGTTAGAGTGCCAGCAACAATTATAGCACTAGACTCCTCCTGTAACTCTAAACTGGTAACCTGTAAAAAATAAAAATGAAAGCGTTGCCTAGGGAGATTTTTAAGTAATGAAGTTTGACGCCATTCCATGAGTGCGCGCAATTATAAAGCGTGACATGTTGGGTATCTATTTACTCGGCGTAACATCATCTTTCACATTATTCAAAAAAATTGGGCTAACTTTACTGTTTTGTTATATTTTAATTCATGAAAAAGCAGTTTGAAAAATTTTCGAGCAAAAAAACGCAGATTTTTACATGTAGGATAGAAGTGCCAGAAAAGGGTGGGCCTTCAGGTGGTTAAGGGCGTCATGACGGTGCAATGTGCAGTAACCCAAGCTGAGCTGTGATTGGACGGTATGATGGAGTTATTGCACTTTTCCAGTCCTGATTGCTCTTTCTGCTGTTATTATATAATTTATTTTTTTCCCCATCTGACCTTTTTCCCTGTTCTCTTCTAGGAGAAATGCGTGGCGGCGTTGGCTCGTGTGGAGCGCACAGACTTCCTGTCACCCATGTGTATCGGAGAAGTGGGTCATGTCAGTGCGGAAATCACCTACACGTCAAGGCACTCGGTGGAGGTGCAGGTGAACGTCCTGGCCGAAAACATCCTGAGAGGTGAGTGCAGAGTATGCCGGCCATAGCTGAGAGCCTGCTGACTGTCACCCACCCCGTCCTGTAACTGAGGAGCAGGCTTGTGTTTTTTTTTGGGAGCGCTGGGGGGTGGCGGGGAGCATTTGTGGTGCTCTGGTAGAAGTGGGTAGAGGGCTGTGCTCTGGTAGAATTGGGTAGAGGGCTGTGCTCTGGTAGAAGTGGGTAGAGGGCTGTGCTCTGGTAGAAGGGTGTAGAGGGCTGTGCTCTGGTAGAAGTGGGTAGAGGGCTGTGTTCTGGTAGAAGTGGGTAGAGGGCTGTGCTCTGGTAGAAGTGGGTAGAGGGCTGTGCTCTGGTAGAAGGGTGTAGAGGGCTGTGCTCTGGTAGAAGTGGGTAGAGGGCTGTGTTCTGGTAGAAGTGGGTAGAGGGCTGTGCTCTGGTAGAAGTGGGTAGAGGGCTGTGCTCTGGTAGAAGTGGGTAGAGGGCTGTGCTCTGGTAGAAGTGGGTAGAGGGCTGTGCTCTGGTAGAAGTGGGTAGAGGGCTGTGCTCTGGTTGAAGTGGGTAGAGGGCTGTGCTCTGGTTGAAGTGGGTAGAGGGCTGTGCTCTGGTTGAAGTGGGTAGAGGGCTGTGCTCTGGTTGAAGTGGGTAGAGGGCTGTGCTCTGGTTGAAGTGGGTAGAGGGCTGTGCTCTGGTTGAAGTGGGTAGAGGGCTGTTCTCTGGTTGAAGTGGGTAGAGGGCTGTGCTCTGGTTGAAGTGGGTAGAGGGCTGTGCTCTGGTTGAAGTGGGTAGAGGGCTGTGCTCTGGTTGAAGTGGGTAGAGGGCTGTGCTCTGGTTGAAGTGGGTAGAGGGCTGTGCTCTGGTTGAAGTGGGTAGAGGGCTGTGCTCTGGTTGAAGTGGGTAGAGGGCTGTGCTCTGGTTGAAGTGGGTAGAGGGCTGTGCTCTGGTTGAAGTGGGTAGAGGGCTGTGCTCTGGTTGAAGTGGGTAGAGGGCTGTGCTCTGGTTGAAGTGGGTAGAGGGCTGTGCTCTGGTAGAAGTGGGTAGAGGGCTGTGTTCTGGTAGAAGTGGGTAGAGGGCTGTGCTCTGGTAGAAGTGGGTAGAGGGCTGTGCTCTGGTAGAAGTGGCTCTGTAGAGGGCTGTGCTCTGGTAGAAGTGGGTAGAGGGCTGTGCTCTGGTTGAAGTGGGTAGAGGGCTGTGCTCTGGTTGAAGTGGGTAGAGGGCTGTGCTCTGGTTGAAGTGGGTAGAGGGCTGTGCTCTGGTTGAAGTGGGTAGAGGGCTGTGCTCTGGTTGAAGTGGGTAGAGGGCTGTGCTCTGGTTGAAGTGGGTAGAGGGCTGTGCTCTGGTTGAAGTGGGTAGAGGGCTGTGCTCTGGTTGAAGTGGGTAGAGGGCTGTGCTCTGGTTGAAGTGGGTAGAGGGCTGTGCTCTGGTTGAAGTGGGTAGAGGGCTGTGCTCTGGTTGAAGTGGGTAGAGGGCTGTGCTCTGGTTGAAGTGGGTAGAGGGCTGTGCTCTGGTTGAAGTGGGTAGAGGGCTGTGCTCTGGTTGAAGTGGGTAGAGGGCTGTGCTCTGGTTGAAGTGGGTAGAGGGCTGTGCTCTGGTTGAAGTGGGTAGAGGGCTGTGCTCTGGTTGAAGTGGGTAGAGGGCTGTGCTCTGGTTGAAGTGGGTAGAGGGCTGTGCTCTGGTTGAAGTGGGTAGAGGGCTGTGCTCTGGTTGAAGTGGGTAGAGGGCTGTGCTCTGGTTGAAGTGGGTAGAGGGCTGTGCTCTGGTTGAAGTGGGTAGAGGGCTGTGCTCTGGTTGAAGTGGGTAGAGGGCTGTGCTCTGGTTGAAGTGGGTAGAGGGCTGTGCTCTGGTTGAAGTGGGTAGAGGGCTGTGCTCTGGTTGAAGTGGGTAGAGGGCTGTGCTCTGGTTGAAGTGGGTAGAGGGCTGTGCTCTGGTTGAAGTGGGTAGAGGGCTGTGCTCTGGTTGAAGTGGGTAGAGGGCTGTGCTCTGGTTGAAGTGGGTAGAGGGCTGTGCTCTGGTTGAAGTGGGTAGAGGGCTGTGCTCTGGTTGAAGTGGGTAGAGGGCTGTGCTCTGGTTGAAGTGGGTAGAGGGCTGTGCTCTGGTTGAAGTGGGTAGAGGGCTGTGCTCTGGTTGAAGTGGGTAGAGGGCTGTGCTCTGGTTGAAGTGGGTCGAGGGCTGTGCCCTGGTTGAAGTGGGGCGAGGGCTGTGCCCTGGTTGAAGTGGGTAGAGGGCTGGTTGAAGTGGGTAGAGGGCGTGCTCTGGTTGAGGGGTAGAGGGCTGTGCCTGGTTGAAGTGGGTAGAGGGCTGGTTGAAGTGGGTAGAGGGCGTGCTCTGGTTGAGGGGTAGAGGGCTGTGCCTGGTTGAAGTGGGTAGAGGGCTGGTTGAAGTGGGTCGAGGGCTGTGCCCTGGTTGAAGTGGGTCGAGGGCTGTGCCCTGGTTGAAGTGGGTCGAGGGCTGTGCCCTGGTTGAAGTCGAGGGCTGTGCCCTGGTTGAAGTGGGTCGAGGGCTGTGCCCTGGTTGAAGTGGGTCGAGGGCTGTGCCCTGGTTGAAGTGGGTCGAGGGCTGTGGGTAGAGGGCTGTAGAAGTGGGTAGAGGGCTGTGCCCTGGTAGAAGTGGCCTGGTAGAAGTGGGGCGAGGGCTGTACCCTGGTAGAAGTGGGGCGAGGGCTGTGCCCTGGTAGAAGTGGCCTGGTAGAAGTGGGGCGAGGGCTGTACCCTGGTAGAAGTGGGGCGAGGGCTGTGGTGCTCTGGTAGAAGTGGGGCGAGGGCTGTGGTGCTCTGGTAGAAGTGGGGCGAGGGCTGGTAGGTGGGGCGAGGGCTGTGGTGCTCTGGTAGAAGTGGGGCGAGGGCTGTGGTGCTCTGGTAGAAGTGGGGCGAGGGCTGTGGTGCTCTGGTAGAAGTGGGGCGAGGGCTGTGGTGCTTTGGGAGAAGTGGGGCGAGGGCTGTGGTGCTCTGGTAGAAGTGGGGCGAGGGCTGTGGTGCTCTGGTAGAAGTGGGGCGAGGGCTGTGGTGCTCTGGTAGAAGTGGGGCGAGGGCTGTGGTGCTCTGGTAGAAGTGGGGCGAGGGCTGTGGTGCTCTGGTAGAAGTGGGGCGAGGGCTGTGGTGCTCTGGTAGAAGTGGGGCGAGGGCTGTGGTGCTCTGGTAGAAGTGGGGCGAGGGCTGTGGTGCTTTGGGAGAAGTGGGGCGAGGGCTGTGGTGCTTTGGGAGAAGTGGGGCGAGGGCTGTGGTGCTTTGGGAGAAGGGGGGCGAGGGCTGTGGTGCTTTGGGAGAAGGGGGGCGAGGGCTGTGGTGCTTTGGGAGAAGGGGGGCGAGGGCTGTGGTGCTTTGGGAGAAGGGGGGCGAGGGCTGTGGTGCTTTGGGAGAAGGGGGGCGAGGGCTGTGGTGCTTTGGGAGAAGGGGGGCGAGGGCTGTGGTGCTTTGGGAGAAGGGGGGCGAGGGCTGTGGTGCTTTGGGAGAAAGGGGCGAGGGCTGTGGTGCCAGAAGTCACATTTTCTGGCACATTTGAAATACTTTTCAGTACTTTTTACTTTAAGTAGATGACAGGTTCTCTTAACACATTATTTTTTTTTTTTAAAGTGTATTTTTGTGCGTGTACTCGAGAGAGGAGCCGGACTGCAGGAGTTGGGAGTAGGCAGACCTCCCCCAGAGGCAATCTGCCATCTTTCTCCATGCCCCGGGTGGCAATGGCGGGTGTGAGGAGGTCCTCCCACACAGCCCGCCCTACCTGCTCCGCTTTGAAGCCCAACGGGGCTATGAGGGAGTGAGAGGACCTAGCCCGCTCAGCCAGCCCTGTTAGTCCTTCGCCTCTTTTTTTAGAGACCGCGTGGCCAAAGTGCGTGCATGTTAACCCAATTTCGTGTGCGTGTAAGTGTGGTGGTTTTGTGGGAGGGGGGTGGGCGTACTAAGCGCAGGCTTACCTCGCATAGCACACCCACCGGGAGCCGGGCTGAGACCACCAAACTCAATTCACATGCAGCCGAGACCGGGATCCGAACCCTTGGCTGCAGAGGTGAACGGCTTGTCAGCGCAGTGCCAATCGCGTTGAGCCACCGCAGCTCCCTTCTTAACACATTATAATCCCTTTATTTCAGTGATGGGAAAGCTTCTTGCTGAGAACTAAAATCCAATGAACTGGCCTTTGTGGCGCCATAATAATGGCGGTTCACTCCTCCAGTATCATTCCTCAGAAGCCGCAGAGGGCCGACCAGCGTCCCCCCTCCCCCTTTAAAGCCTCATAGCCGCCATTATCTGGTTTTGTTCTTCTGAGACGGCCTCCCGCTTCCCTCCCGAGTTTTATATTCTGATCAGGACAAGCCGTGCCGCTGCGCTAAATTGTTTGTCTCTGCCGCGCCGCGCACATTCATGGCCTGTACTGCGCGCCTCGATCTCCAACGTTGTCCGCGGGCGGCCCTAGCGGGGAGCATCGCCGATTAAAACGCCGATATCTGCCGCGGCGCATAAAAAACATGGAATCTGCAGAAGCGTCTCCATAGTAAATGACACGCTGAGCGCTAAAGTGACTCTTCAGTCCCGCCGTACCGCATATTATAGAGGGAGAGACACAGAAAATCTTATTATTTCCTCTGCTGGAGATAAATGTGTAGACGGACTTCGACCCGTACCGGCGGCGGCAGCGTTCCCCCTGTACCGGCGGCGGCGTTCTCTGATTGACCAGGATAATGTGGTGAACCCGGAGTCGTCCAATCATTCCATCGATACAAGAAGTCAAATGACCTTTTACATTTCAGGATTAAAGGAGTTGTAAAGGCAGAAGGTGCATTAAGATAAAAAAAGCCCCCCCCCCCCCCCCCCCCCCAAGCACCCCCCTAATTACTTACCTGAGCCCCAGACATAGCAGCTGCGCTGTTGGCTCTTGCGGCTGGCAATTAGTCAGCCAATCGGGATAGAGGGGACAGGGTCAGGTCCGGGCTCCATGTCTGAATGGATACACGGAGCTCTGAAAAAAATTGGGCTAACTTTATTGATTGTTTTTGTTTTTTTTTTCTTGTTTTAATAATACAAAAAAAGTGGATCTTTTTACAAAAAATTGTGTCTCGTAAGATTGAGGCGCAAATATAAGTATTGGAATGACCCCCATTTTATTCTCTAGGGCGTCTGAATTTTTTTATGTTTGGGGGTTCTAAGTACATTTCTAGCAAAAAAATAAATATTTTTTTTTTTACTTTTAAACACCAAGGGCCAGATTCAGAAAGGTTTACGCCGGCGTATCTCGAGATACGCAGACGTAAGTACAAATGTGCGCCGTTCATCTGTGCGCCGATTCGCAAAGCAAGATACGCCGAAAAACATGGCTTCAGATACTCCCAAAAGGAAATCACATCTAAAAAAGGGATACAAACCCTGACACTTTCCTCAGAGCCCTGCAGGTGCAGCAGCTGATTGATAATTATAAAATCACTCCCATTCACATGGACACGGAGAAACAAACAGCTATTTCTTCAGAGTAACAAAAGGTAGGAATCTGCAACAAAGTTTGTTACAATCCCCGCAATGTACAGAGATCACCCAGAGGGGGTGGGGTTTTTTTCAAACAAAAGTGGAGTTACTCATTAAACCACTTAGACCCCTTTCACACGGGTGCACCTAAACGGCCCGCCTGTCAGTTTTTTTTTGGCGGACCAGAAGGGCCGCTCCATGCTTGTCTATGGAGCGTCGGATGTCAGCGGTGACATGTTCGCCGACATCCGATCCGCTAAAATCCGACAGATGGCGAATCGGCGTATCTTGCTCATTTGCATATTTAACACGGGAACGCCGAATACGTCCGGCGTAACTGGCAAGTTACGTCGGACGTATTCGGCGTTCCCGTGTTAAATATGCAAATGAGCAAGATACGCCGATTCACGAAACGTACGTACGCCCGACGCAGTAGTCTACGCCGTTTACGTAAGGCGTTTTTTCCGGCGTAAAGATAAACCACCAAAAAGATGGCGCAGCCCATGTTAAGGTATGGACGTCGGAACAGCCGTCGTTTTTTACGTCGTTTACGTAAGTCGTACCTGAATGGGGCTGTGCGTAAGTTTTGTTCGACGTCTCTTAGGCATTCTATCCGACGTGATTCAGAGTATGCGCACTGGGATACGTCCACGGACGGCGCATGCGCCGTTCGTTCGGCACCTCATTTACATGGGGGTCACGGTTTATTAACATGTATCACGCCCACCTTTCACCTACTTTAAATTAGGCGGGCTTACGCCGGCCCATCTACGCTACGCCGCCGTAACTTGGGGAGCAAGTGCTTTGTGAATACAGCACTTGCCTCTCTAACTTGCGGCGGCGTAGCGTAAAGAAGATACGCTACGCCCGCACAGAGATACGCTCAGCTACCTGAATCTGGCCCCAAGGGTAAAAAATAGGCTCTTCCACGTGGGGACGGATCCGTCGGCGGCGTCCGCCAGCTCAGCGGGAGATCTCTCCATCGATCTCCACTGAGCTGGCGGATGACGGGCCCCTCTCTGCTGACTGAGCGGGGAGGGGTTTGTCGAGCGCCGCTGCTTGCTATGGAGAGATCGGATGAAAATAGAAAGCATGTCCGTTTTCATCAGATCTCACCCGATCCGCACCGCCAGGACGTATGGCGACGTATCGCCATCTGTCCGATTTTAGCGGATCGGTTGTCGGCGAACATGTCACCGCTGGCATAGACAAGCGTGGAGCGGCCCTTCAGGTCCGCCAAAAAAAACTGACAGGCGGGCCGTTTAGGTGCACCCGTGTGAAAGGGGTCTAAGTTGCTTAACCACTTCCCTACGGCCGTACGACTATATGCGGCCGCAGGGTGGATCTAATTCTCTGGGCTGCCGTGTTTTCACGGCAGCCTCTTTCTGTGTTCCCAGCGCGCGCTCCAGAGCGCGCAGCGGGGAACTTCTGTACTGGCCGTGTCCCTTGGACACAGCCAATCACAGATCGCCGCCAACGGCCAATCAGAGTGGCCGTTTGCGATGCGATCTGATGGGCCAATGAGAGATGATCTCCTATGTAAACATATGAGATCATTTCTCTTTGCCGGCTCTCACAATGACAGCGTCCTGTCAGGGAGAGAGGAGACCAATCTGTGTCCCTTGTACATAGGGACACAGATCGGTCACCTCCCCCAGTCTCCCCCCCCTCCCCCCACAGTTAGAACACAATGCAGGATACACATTAACCCCTTCCTCACCACCTAGTGTTAACCCCTTCCCTGCCAGTCACATTTATACAGTAATTAGTGCATATTTATAGCACTGATTGCAGTATAAATGTGAATGGTGCCAAAAATGTGTCAAAAGTGTCCGATGTGTCCGCCATGATGTCGCAAGGGCAATAAAAATCGCAGATCGACGCCATTACTAGTATAATAAAAAATAATAATTCTGTCCCTTATTTTGTAGGTGCTATAACTTTTGCGCAAACCAGTCGCTTATTGCGATTTTTTTTTTTTTTTTACCAAAAATATGTAGAAGAATACGTATCGCCCTAAACTGAATTTTTTTTTTTTTTAAATTGGGCTATTTTTTTATAGCAACAAGTAAAAAATATTGTATTTTTTTTCAAAATTGTCGTCGTTTTTTGTTTATAGCGAAAAAAATAAAAACCGCAGAGGTGACCAAATACCACCAAAAGAAAGCTCTACTTGTGGGGAAAAAAGGACGCCAATTTTGTTTGGGAGCCACGTCGCACGACCGCGGAATTGTCAGTTAAAGCGATGCAGTGCCGCAAGCTGAAATTTCACCTGGTCAGGAAGGGGGTTTACATGCCCAGTAAGGAAGTGGTTAAAGAGTAACTCCACTTTTGTTTTAAAAAAACAAACAAAAAAACACCCCCTCTGCGTGATCTCTGTACATTGCGGGGATTGTAACAAACTTTGTTGCAGATTCTTACCTTTTGTTACTTTGAAGAAATAGCTGTTTGTTTCTCTGTGTCCATGTGAATGGGAGTGATTTTATAATTATCAATCAGCTGCTGCACCTGCAGTGCTCTGAGGAAAGTGGCAGGGTTTGTATCCCTTTTTTAGATGCGATTTCCTTTTGGGAGTATCTGACCAAAAATGAAGTTTTTGTTGCAAGGGATGCCCAAAATCTGACTTGTATTTTAGTGCAGACTTCTGGAAAAATCAGTCAGCCAATCACACAAGCAGGATATGACTTCTCTGGATGGGGGGGGGGGGGGGGGGATGCGCTTTGTATAATAGTGTCTACAGGTTGCCACATCCACTTTCCGACCGCAGTATGCGTATATATGTTGCAGTCTGCAGGTGGTTTACCGGGGTTATGGTTGAAGATATCGGCTATACCCGCTGTATTTTTATTTTATTCAGCTTGAGTTTGTTTCTCATGAAAGTGGTACGAGCAGCTAATTAGCCGCTGGATTACTTTCAGAAGCCTCAGGAAGGGTTGGGTCGGCACACCAACTGATTGTCTCCTTGTGTCGCTTTTTCCTCCCACACTCCAGCCCTGCTGCACAGGGACTGCAAGAAGCCAATACCAGGACACATTCAAGTACTTACATATTTGTTGATGAAATAATTGGTTCCATTTATATCTGCAAGCAGTTTTCTGTTTCCAGCAAGCCTCCCGCCAGCTCGGGGACCACTGCACACCTCCGGGACAGAGCAGTCATGCTGGAGGATAATGGGTAGATGAAGCCCTTAGAATGATGGATGGTCGGTGCCGCGCGGTGACTGTGCCGCGCGGTGACTGTGCCGCGAGGCTCTGCACTTGTCTTGGCATTTTCTCAATTCCTCATCGTTTCCTCCACGCCGGCCCGGCTCTTCTCCGCCTGTGTGGGATTTGGGGTCTCTCTTGTTCAGCTTTCTTCCATTGCCCCACTTTCCTCTGGATTACCTCTTCTTCTCTTTTGTTCATCGATTTCCTTTGTGTTTACCATTTCTTTCCACAATGGTGGATGAGGGAGGGAGGGAGGAAGGGAGGCAGCATCCTTCAATGGATTCCTAGACTGCTCTGGTGAAGTGTAAGGTCAACGAGGCCTCCTGGTGACGACGGTTCAGGTTACCCACTCCAAGCATCTCCATAGGCTTCTATATCTTCTCTGCCATCTCTGTCAATTTTTGTGGCCCCCAACAACTCTCTCTGGTCCCTTACCCTGACTTGACTTATTACTGTGTCCTACAAGAATGTGGGGTCAACGGGACCAACCGGTGAGGGCTGCCAGGGGCTACTGAGATCAGTGTTCCCAGAAGTGTTTTCCCAGTGGTCTTCGGTTTCTGTGATGGAACAGCATTGAGTGGTGCCGGAAGAGTTATCGATCTCTTTACAAGTGTGTGCTTTGCTGAAAGAGGTTTATTGTATGACGGCGTGGAAGGTTAACGAGGCCTCCTGGTGATAATGGTTCAGGTTCCCCACTCCAATGTCTCTATAGGCTTCTCTGTTTTTCACCATCTCTGTTAATCTGTGTGGTCCCCAACACCCCTCTGGTCCCTTCCCCTGACCTGACTTATTACTGTGTCCTACGATAATGTGGGGTCAACAGGACCAACCGCTGAGAGCTGCCAGGGGCTGCCGAGATCGGTGTTGGTTTCCCAGTGGACTTTGGTTCTTGCGATGGAACTAGTGGTGTCAGAGAGGTATCTATCTCTTCCTTACAGGTGTGTGCTTTACTGAAAGAGGTTTATTATATGGCAGGGTGGAAGGTTAACAAGGCCTCCTGGTGATAATGGTTCAGGTTCCCCACTCCAATGACTTCATAGGTTTCCATATCTTACCGTCATACTATCTTTGTGCCCCCCAACACCTCTTTGGTTCCTTCCTCTGACTTTGCTTATTACTGTGCCCTACAATAATGTGGGGTCAACGAGACGAACGGGTGAAATAAGTTGGGGTCAATCTAGTGAGATAAGGGGGGGGTCAACGGGACGAGCCGGTGAGATGATGTTGGGGGCCAACGGGACGAGCCGGTGAGATGATGTTGGGGGCCAACGGGACGAACCGGTGAGATAATGTGGTGGTCAACGGGACGAACCGGTGAGATAATGTGGTGGTCAACGGGACGAACCGGTGAGATAATGTGGGGGTCAACGGGACGAACCGGTGAGATAATGTGGGGGTCAACGGGACGAACCGGTGAGATAATGTGGGGGTCAACGGGACGAACCGGTGAGATAATGTGGGGGTCAACGGGACGAACCGGTGAGATAATGTGGGGGTCAACGGGACGAACCGGTGAGATAATGTGGGGGTCAACGGGACGAACCGGTGAGATAATGTGGGGGTCAACGGGACGAACCGGTGAGATAATGTGGGGGTCAACGGGACGAACCGGTGAGATAATGTGGGGGGTCAACGGGACGAACCGGTGAGATAATGTGGGGGGTCAACGGGACGAACCGGTGAGATAATGTGGGGGGTCAACGGGACGAACCGGTGAGATAATGTGGGGGGTCAACGGGACGAACCGGTGAGATAATGTGGGGGGTCAACGGGACGAACCGGTGAGATAATGTGGGGGGTCAACGGGACGAACCGGTGAGATAATGTGGGGGGTCAACGGGACGAACCGGTGAGATAATGTGGGGGGTCAACGGGACGAACCGGTGAGATAATGTGGGGGGGTCAACGGGACGAACCGGTGAGATAAGGTGGGGGGTCAACGGGACGAGCCGGTGAGATAAGGTGGGGGGGTCAACGGGACGAGCCGGTGAGATAAGGTGGGGGGGTCAACGGGACGAGCCGGTGAGATAAGGTGAGGGGGTCAACGGGACGAGCCGGTGAGATAAGGTGGGGGGGTCAACGGGACGAGCCGGTGAGATAAGGTGGGGGGGTCAACGGGACGAGCCGGTGAGATAAGGTGGGGGGGTCAACGGGACGAGCCGGTGAGATAATGTGGGGGGTCAACGGGACGAGCCGGTGAGATAATGGGGGGGTCAACGGGGGGTGAGATAAGGTGGGGGGGTCAACGGGACGAGCCGGTGAGATAATGTGGGGGGTCAACGGGACGAACCGGTGAGATAATGTGGGGGGTCAACGGGACGAACGAGTAAGAGCTGTGGGGCCAACGCACAGCGGTCGGATTCATTCAGCCCTCACGTGGAAGCCGCCATCGACGCGCGCTCTATTCCGGGAAGCATCGCGGATTTTCTAACCTGATAATTGGATTGTATTATCTGACTGTTTGAGATGCAAATAATATTTATTGGAATCCTTCTGTTAATAACGATCAGTCTGCGTGTCGGCACCTTTCACTGTGAATAACCCAACTTTAGAACTCTTCTAATAATTTGCTGGCGAAGCAGCGGTAACCATGGCAACCCTTCTTCTCCCCCCCACCTCCTCCCTTTTTTCACACTCGCACTTTCTAGCTGGAAGTGTGATGATGATGATGATGATTGCTCAACCTCCAAACAAGTTTGATTTCCCAGCTTTATAATCACATTTTATTCTTTTGTTCGAAGACCCTCAGCTGGCCTCCATTAAAGGGGGGGGTTACAATTTGCCCCCCTGTGGAGCCCACCCCCGCGCGCCTCGTGTCGCTCGCCCCAAGTTTTGAAGTTTCACATGTTTTATTTAAAGCCGCGCTCAAATTAGCTTCTTTAGATTTTTGTTTTCTTTGCCGCCTAGGTTGGCGTGGGCGGACTAGGCTGAACGTCGAAGAGCGTGCGACATATTTTGCGGTCTGTTGTTTTTACCTGGAGAAGGAAAAAATAAAATTTTTAAAAACGTAGAAATATCTTGGTTTTCCAGAGAAGGAGTTTTAATTTTTCGGCTTGTTTTGCTGAATGGAACGTGCGCTATTCTGCTCAGGCCGTCTGACCATTGACGGACACAAAATAAATGGTGGCCTATCTCGTGTCGTATGTGGAGCCCCGTTCAGGGCAAAGTCTAAGGCAGCTCTTTTCAACACAGGGGAACCCTTGAAATAACTTTCTGTACTCCGGGAACCAGGGGCGGACTGGGCTGGGGGTGCAATCGCCCCCCCCCCTCCCCCCGGGCCACTCGGATGCCCCATACAAAAGCCATGCTGCTTCCACCACAGAATTGTCCAAAGGCTTCCTGGTGAGGAGTAAAAAGTCTCCACTGGTGTCCTCCTGGGTGCAGAATGAGGACAAGGACAGGACATACAGGGCCGGACTGGGAGTAAAAACCAGCCCTGGAAAAAATGTCATACCAGCCCCATAGCATTATTATACCAGCCCAACAGTAAACGTCATTATTTTCTTGTTCGTAAAAGGGAAAATCATGCATTTTAAAGCACAGTTGAAGAGTGTATTATAGATATGAAAGCACATAGGGCTAGGGATATATAACAACAAATTACAGTTAAAAGTGGAGCAATCATCAAGGGAGACACCTTACATCAATGACCCCCCTCCCCTTCTCAGACTGGCCTGGCGTTGCTGTCACTGACCACTGTGCAGGATTCAGTCAGTCGGCTCCCGATTGATGGCTCCCGTGACCCCCATCCCAGCAGTGCTCCCACCGTTGACTCCTCTCCAGACTGCAGACATGATATAAAACAAGAGATGGTCAGAGGTTGCAGACATGATACAGAGATGTCAGAGGCTGTGGGCATGATACAGGATATGTCAGAGGCTGTGGGCATGGTACAGGATATGTCAGAGGCTGTGGGTATAGTACAGGATATGTCAAGATGGCAGAGAATGTGGGCATGATACAGGAGATGTTAGAGGCTGTGGGCATGATACAGGATATGTCAGAGGCTGTGGGCATGGTACAGGATATGTCAGAGGCTGTGGGCATGGTACAGGATATGTCAGAGGCTGTGGGCATGGTACAGGATATGTCAGAGGCTGTGGGCATGGTACAGATGATGTCAAGATGTCAGAGGCTGTGGGCATGATACAGGAGATGTCAGAGACTGTGGGCATGATACAGGAGATGTCAAGATGGCAGAGAATGTGGGCATGATACAGGACATGTCAGAGGCTGTGGGCATGATACAGGAGATGTCGGAGGCTGTGGGCATGATACAGGAGATGTCAAAGGCTGTGGGCATGATACAGGAGATGTCAGAGGCTGGTGGCATGATACAGGATATGTCAGAGGCTGTGGGCATGGTACAGGATATGTCAGAGGCTGTGGGCATGGTACAGGATATGTCAGAGGCTGTGGGTATAGTACAGAAGATGTCAGAGGCTGTGGGCATGGTACAGAAGATGTCAAGATGTCCGAGGCGGTGGGCATGATCCAGGAGATGTCAGAGACTGTGGGCATGATACAGGAGATGTCAAGATGGCAGAGAATGTGGGCATGATACAGGAGATGTCAAGATGTCAGAGGCTGTGGGCATGATACAGGAGATGTCAGAGGCTGTGGGCATGATACAGGAGATTTCAAAGGCTGTGGGCATGATACAGGAGATGTCAGAGGCTGTGGGCATGATACAGGAGATGTCAGAGGCTGTGGGCATGATACAGGAGATGTCAGAGGCTGTGGGCATACTACAGAAGATGTCAGAGGCTGTTGGCATAGTACACAAGATGTCAAGATGGCAGAGGATGTAGGTATGATACAGGAGATGTCAGAGGCAGGGGGCATGGTACAGGAGATGTCAGAGGCTGTGGGCATGGTACAGGAGATTTCAGGGGCTGCGGGCATGGTACAGGAGATTTCATGGGCTGCGGGCATGGTACAGGAGATTTCAGGGGCTGCGGGCATGGTACAGGAGATGTCAGGGGCTGCGGGCATGGTACAGGAGATTTCAGGGGCTGCGGGCATGGTACAGGAGATGTCAGGGGCTGCGGGCATGGTACAGGAGATGTCAGGGGCTGCGGGCATGGTACAGGAGATTTCAAGGGCTGCGGGCATGGTACAGGAGATGTCAGGGGCTGCGGGCATGGTACAGGAGATGTCAGGGGCTGCGGGCATGGTACAGGAGATGTCAGGGGCTGCGGGCATGGTACAGGAGATTTCAGGGGCTGCGGGCATGGTACAGGAGATGTCAGGGGCTGCGGGCATGGTACAGGAGATGTCAGGGGCTGCGGGCATGGTACAGGAGATTTCAAGGGCTGCGGGCATGGTACAGGAGATGTCAGGGGCTGCGGGCATGGTACAGGAGATGTCAGGGGCTGCGGGCATGGTACAGGAGATGTCAGGGGCTGCGGGCATGGTACAGGAGATTTCAAGGGCTGCGGGCATGGTACAGGAGATGTCAGGGGCTGCGGGCATGGTACAGGAGATGTCAGGGGCTGCGGGCATGGTACAGGAGATTTCAAGGGCTGCGGGCATGGTACAGGAGATGTCAGGGGCTGCGGGCATGGTACAGGAGATCAATGTAGCCTCACTGTACCCATCATTGCAGCCTCACCGTGCCCATCATTGCAGCCTGTGAATTTGCTTGGCAGAGTCTGCCCATGTGAAAAGGCTCTAAGGGAGAGCTCTGTGGACTGTAATGTAAAGGGAAACTGATGTAAGGGCCAGTTCACACCAGACACAGTTCCGTACAGTTTTGTGCGCTAAAAATGCATGCACAGTGTTTTCCATTTATTCCAATGGCTCTAGTTGGCTCTAGTTCACAACATGCAGTCAGTTTCTGGTGCAGAAACTGACTGAAAACTGACTGCATGGTGTGAACTAGAGCCAACTAGAGCCATTGGAATACATGGAGAACACTGTGCATGCATTTTTTGCATAAAAAAAAGCACATGGAACTGTGTCTGGAGTGAACTGGCCCAAAGAGGTACTCTTGGAATCCTGATGTAAGGGGGTCTCTGATCACCAAAGCCCCCACATACATCAGAGTCCCCCCTTTACATCACAGTCCACAGAGCTCTCCCTTACATAAGTGTGCTCAGAGGCTGGCGAGATGAGAGGGGGGAGGGGGGAAATATTTCCCTTACCAAAGATGAAGGCTTGGGCCCTGGATTGGTCAGCAAACAAGGCCTACTAGCCTGTGCCATACATAGGCTGGTAGAGCATGCTGGGGCTTGTAGTGCACCACATTAGGGAAATCCTAGTGGGCTGCTGTGTTGGTTGAGGGAGGTGACAACACACTCTGTACAGCCCCATCAATGACTGACCCACATGTGTGCTGCTTTCTTTTCATCCATGAGAAGTCTCATTAGGAAGCAAGGATTTTTAGCTGACCTGGAGAGCTGTGGATCCTCTGTGGGGGGTTGCAGGCAGCATCCATAATACAAGCTGGCCTTTCCTCCATTTTCACTATCTACCTTGCAGACTGCTGAAGTTTCTTTGGGAAGCATGGAGGAGATGCTGAGGATTGGAATGTTGGAGGGGAGGGGCTGTGGGACACACACAAGGGGGGTGAGAGGAGAAGATCCTGCTATCTGTATCTTTTTTCCTCTCTCCTGTCCGAAGTCTGTGCGAGGAGGGGGGGGGGGAGGGGTGGGCTGTCAGTGCGGGTCTAAGCAGTGTTGTGACAGAGAATGTAATACACACTCTGCTCTTAACTAAAGCCACATTACTATTCCCCCCCCCCCCCCCCCCCCCCCCCCCCCACAGCAGACACGATCTGGTCTAGGAGGAAGAGGGGAGGTTTTTCAAACAGCAGCACTGCCAAAGTTTTCACACTCCCAGACACACAGCAGGAGATGCCTGCTGACTCTGTGTGACGTGGAGGGGGAAGGACGGAGCAGAGCGCTGGTAGATCAAAAAAGGCCATTCACTGGCACAGCCCAGCACACTCACCTGCGGTAAGGAAATAGAACGAATCATCCTTCCGGGGTGACTAGCAGACAGACGCGCGCATTCGCTCATGCGCACTGCCGCAAGCAGGGCTGGATAGGAACTAGTGTGCACCAGCCGCAAACCCGGGGACACAAAACAACGGCGTACACAGGAAATTACATAGACACATAGGAGGGGCCAGGCTAACAGAGCAGAAATCGGCCAGCTCAGACGGCAGCCATGTTTTTTTCGGGCGCCGCTGCCCTCACACCGGCCTCCAGGAGCAGCCAGGCAGCCGGCCCACCGGGATTTTTCCCGGTGTCCCGGTTGGCCAGTCCGGCTCTGAGGACATATGATATCCCCCATGCCTGGATGGTGCAAGCTGTGCCGGGCCAGCTCCGTGACCCATTAAGGGCTCTCCTCCCCTGGCCAGCCCCGACTGAGCTGCCCTGCAACCTCTGGCCACCCCCTGCCGGCCAGTTCAGGAACCTTGAGTCGGTGCAGCAGGCACTGTCCAGCACGTACTGTCTGGTGAGCAGAGAGTACCCGCAGGGCCGTCTTCATAGCATCATGGGCCCCTGGGCAAAGTAATGCACTGGGGCTCCTACAATGGAGACAGTGCAGGTAAACAGAAATCAGGTAGGAGGTAGGGGATATCTAGGGTGTAGAGGGGTCAGAGTGCTGGAGGGATATCTAGGGTGTAGTGGGGTCAGAGTGCTGGGGGGATGTCTGGGGTGTAGAGGGGTCAGAGTGCTGGGGGGATATCTGGGGTGTTGAGGGGTCAGAGTGCTGGGGGGATATCTAGGGTGTAGAGGGGTCAGAGTGCTGGGGGGATATCTGGGGTGTAGAGGGGTCAGAGTGCTGGAGGGATATCTGGGGTGTAGAGGGGTCAGAGTGCTGGGGGGATATCTGGGGTGTAGAGGGGTCAGAGTTCTGGGGGGATATCTGGGGTGTAGAGGGGTCAGAGTTCTGGGGGGATATCTGGGGTGTAGAGGGGTCAGAGTTCTGGGGGGATATCTGGGGTGTAGAGGGGTCAGAGTGCTGGGGGGATATTTGGGATGTAGAGCAGCAGCTCGGGCTGCCCCAATTTCAGGGCAGCCCGGGCTCAAGGATCAGCTGCTTTGGGGAAAGGGCTAGGGCCCCCCATGCAGCTGTGGCTTCTGAGCAGTGCCCAGGTGTGGCCTCTCATTAAGACAGCCCTGAGTACCCGAAGCAGAGCTTCAGCGTGGGACTGGGTCGGGAGGGGGCTGAGTCACTGCTCCATCTCTGGACACGGGTAGTCACCCTTGCCCTGCCCAAGAAGAGGAACTTCACGTCCCCTTGTTCATTTTTTCAACTGAATATTCCTTACTTGTCATGCTGGGTTGTTCTCAGTTACCAGGCCAACCTATTTCCTGTAGACGAGGTAATGTGGAAGCAGATCTAAGAACCAGAGACTGTCTTCTCACCCTATGATTGGTCCATACTTGGCTGGAAGTGTGGAGCCTACCATATGCAAGGAACCATCCATGGGAATGAATGGCGCAGTGGCCAGGGGAGGGCTGGGCAGGGTGGCAATTACCTCCCAGGTCGCCCTAACTTATGTTCAAAATGCCATTTTATTTTATTTTTCATTCTGGTCTTGGAAGTCAGGTCGAACACTAGCTGTTGAATTCCAGGAGTTGACACCCCTAGCTGACAACCCCCCCCCCCATACACCCCATGTAACCTGTCCCAGTTATCAGGCTGCATTGATGGGCACCGGAGTTTGCTGCACAGATGGGCATTGGTGAGGCTGCATTTAAAAACCAGATGGGTCATGGATGGTGAGCTGATTCAGCTGTTCAATTGGCCACTTGACTGGACTTGCCCCCCAAGCCTAAGGCTGCCAGCCCTCCCCTGGCAGTGGCCCATGTGTGCACTAGAAAGAGGACCCCGCTGGGAAATCTGCTTGCAGAAGGTCACTTTTTTTACATAGCTGATCTCACTGGTAGTAAGCAGTCTAATTAAAGGACAACGTCTCGAAGAATTAAGTTGTCCTTTAAGCATTTTTAGGGGGGCCAAGAAAGAAAGTCACATGCGCCTCCATACTAGGAAGTATGGATATCGTGGGGTGTAGACCGATGTTTCTCAAGTACCCCCCAACAGGTCATGTTTTTAGGATTTCCATCAGATGAAATGGCTGTGGTAATTACTAAGGCAGTGACACTGACCAAATCACCTGTGCAAATCAATGGCAAGCCTGAAAACACGACCTGTTGGGGGTTATTGAGGACTGGAGTTGGGAAACATCGGTGTAGACAAGGTTATGTGGAAGCAGATACAAGGACTAGGGAATGACTTCTCATCCTATGGATGGTCAATGCTCTGCTGGAGGTTTGGGGGCTTCCATAAGTATGGACCGTCCATGGGAATGAATGACACAGTGGCCCCACGTGTGCACAAGGAGGACCCAACCGGCACATTTTCCTTGTAGAAGGCCACTTATTTTACCAGGTTGCCCTCACTGGGGGTGGGGTGTTTACATAAAATTCAACTTCACGAAGAAGAATGAAGAAGAGCTGTAACCCCATGCATATCTATGGATGGTTCTTTACTCCCCGGGTTGGCTGGAGTCTGTCTTAAGTACAGACAATCCGTGAGAATAAAGCATTGTCGGGGCCAAAAGTTCTACGCCCCTCCGTTCTAACAAGTACAGGATATCTTGTGGGGCTCTCATGTAGACAAGGTGATGCGAAAGCAGCAAAAGAAACAGAAAATGGAGGGTCCATACTTGGCTGGAGGGTTGGGGGGCTGCCATAAGTACAGAGACCATCCATGGGGGGGGGGGTAGAAGAACCAGAGAATGATTGTTCCTCTTATGGAGGGTCCATACACTATGCTTATGACAGCCTCCAACCCTCCAGCAGAGTATGGACCCTCCATAGGAGGAACAATCATTTCTGGTTCTTCTACCCCCCCCCCCCCCCCCCCCATGGATGGTTCTCTATACTTAGGGCAGTCCCCAACCCTCCAGTAGAGTATGGAACAGTAGAAGAAACACAGGCGCCACGTAGAAAACTGCAAACTTTAAATGAGAGGAGAAGATTTAAGCACTCACATGGAACTGGGGAACGGGGAGACTGAGGAAATGCTTGTTCCAGCCTGCAGCAGACTGATAACACCTGAGGCTAGGGAAATTCCCTAGGTAAGGGGAGACTGAGGAAATGCTGCTTTCGGCTTGCCACGGACTACTGACATCACCTGAGGCTAGGCAAAGTTTCTTGTGGAGGAGACTGAGGAAATGTTTCTTATTGCCTGCAGCAGACTCACAATATCTCAGACTAGACAAAGTCAACTGGGGGAGGGGAGACTGAGGGGTCCTGTCTGCAGCGGACTGATGACGACACCCAAGGCTAGGCAAAGTTACAGGGGGAGGGGAGATGGAAATGAATGAAAGAAAGGAAATGCTTCTTTCTGCCCGAAGCATACTGATGACATCTCCGACTCGGCAAAAACACTGGGGAAGGGGAGACTGGAACAATGCTGCTTCCTGCCTGCAGCAGACTAATGACATCTCAAAAGAGTCAAAGTCTCTGGGGGGGAGGGGAGACTGATGAAATGCTGCTTTCGGCTTGCCACAGACTACTGACATCCCCTGAGGCTAGGCAAAGTTACTTCAGGGGGAGACTGAGGAAATGTTTCTTATTCCCTGCAGCAGACTGACGATATCTCAGGCTAGACAAAGTCAACTGGGGGAGGGGAGACTGAGGGGTTCTGTCTGCAGCGGACTGATGACGACACCCAAGGCTAGGCAAAGTCGCTGGGTGAGGGGAGACCGAGGAAATGCTTTCTGCCTGCAGCAGACTGATGGTATCTCAAATTGGGCAAAGTCACTGGAGGTGGGGAGACTGAGGAAATGCTCCTTCCTGCCTGCAGCAAACTAATGACATCTCAGCCTTGGCAAAGTCACTGATTTTAACAGATTTTAAATGATATTTTTGTTTTGGAATGACATATCGGAGATTTTTTCTCGCAGACTTGTAAGGTGACTAAAGTTGCTCTACAAATCTTTCGGCGGGCGCTTCCCGTCAACGTACAGAGAGCCGCCATATTTATCCTGCGGCGCCTCGTCTCATCCGATCGCTCAGATTTCTCCCGCGGCGCGCTCGCTGGGCTTTGTCTGTATTTCAGTCGTGCTGCTAAATCCGTCCTCCTGGAAGCGGCCGTTTTGAAGATTTTGAAGTTGCGGTTTCCGTGGCAACCAACCTCCTGGGATGGATGATTTCCAAAGCGTGTCTGAGACGCGAGACGTGCAATCGATACGTCTGAATTTCTCGCATTTTTTCCTGTTTTTTAAACTTATTTGCCTTCGTCGGGGATCGTCTTAGATTTGATCTGTTCTTATTTCTGATTGTATTCAAGGGAAGCGTCACACTTGTGCAGTTCATAGACCGGCCACTAGAGGGGGCGCTCCTATCTTGGTTTCAGCGATCGTGTCTTTTGTATTTAGTAGAACTCCTCGTCACATGGGAATGTTTCATATATATATATATATATATATATATATATATTATTCTCGTACACAGTATCTCACAAAATTAAGTACACCCCTCACATTTATTTTTTATTTTTATTTATTTTTATTATACCTTTTTCGTTTGACAACCCTGAAGAAATGACACTTTGTATCTCCAATGTTGTGCAGTGAGTGTACAGCTTGTATAACGGTGTACATTTTCCGTCCCCTCAAAATGACTCAACACACAACTACTGGTGCAACGGACCACCGTTGATCCGTGGTCCGAACGGGTCACCCCCTTTGGATCGGCACACACTGTGTTCCGCGGCCATCTTCGTACACGCAGCGGTGGCCCTTATCTATGTTTACACCCACAGGAGGAGCCCGCACTCGTGGGACACGCACACACCGCTGGGAGCTGTACAGAGAGAGGGGGGGTGTGTCTGTACTGAGAGAGTGGGGGGTGTGTCTGTACTGAGAGAGTGGGGGGTGTGTCTGTACTGAGAGAGTGGGGGGGGTGTCTGTACTGAGAGAGTGGGGGGGGGTGTCTGTACTGAGAGAGTGGGGGGGTGTCTGTACTGAGAGAGTGGGGGGGTGTCTGTACTGAGAGAGTGGGGGGGTGTCTGTACTGAGAGAGTGGGGGGGTGTCTGTACTGAGAGAGTGGGGGGGTGTCTGTACTGAGAGAGTGGGGGGGTGTCTGTACTGAGAGAGTGGGGGGGTGTCTGTACTGAGAGAGTGGGGGGGTGTCTGTACTGAGAGAGTGGGGGGGTGTCTGTTCTGAGAGAGTGGGGGGGTGTCTGTTCTGAGAGAGTGGGGGGGTGTCTGTTCTGAGAGAGTGGGGGGGTGTCTGTACTGAGAGAGTGGGGGGGTGTCTGTACTGAGAGAGTGGGGGGGGTGTCTGTACTGAGAGAGTGGGGGGGGTGTCTGTACTGAGAGAGTGGGGGGGTGTCTGTACTGAGAGAGTGGGGGGGTGTCTGTACTGAGAGAGTGGGGGGGTGTCTGTACTGAGAGAGTGGGGGGGTGTCTGTACTGAGAGAGTGGGGGGGTGTCTGTACTGAGAGAGTGGGGGGGTGTCTGTACTGAGAGAGTGGGGGGGTGTCTGTACTGAGAGAGTGGGGGGGTGTCTGTACTGAGAGAGTGGGGGGGTGTCTGTACTGAGAGAGTGGGGGGGGGTGTCTGTACTGAGAGAGTGGGGGGGTGTCTGTACTGAGAGAGTGGGGGGGTGTCTGTACTGAGAGAGTGGGGGGGTGTCTGTACTGAGAGAGTGGGGGGGGTGTCTGTACTGAGAGAGTGGGGGGGTGTCTGTACTGAGAGAGTGGGGGGGTGTCTGTACTGAGAGAGTGGGGGGGTGTCTGTACTGAGGAGGGGGGGTGTCTGTACTGAGAGGGGGGGTGTTTGAGAGAGTGGGGGGGGTGTCTGTACTGAGAGGTGGGGGGGTGTCTGTAGGGGTGGGGGGGTGTCTGTACTGAGAGAGTGGGGGGGTGTCTGTACTGAGAGGGGGGGGGGTGTGTCTGCACCGAGGGAGGGGGGTCTTTACTGAGGGGGGACTATAGTTTGGTGGGGGGGGGGGTGGAGGTGACACCACTGCAGTGGGGGAGATGTGGATATTATTTTTTTTATTTTTTTTTGCTGATGATCCGATCCGTGACTCTGATCCGAGGAACGATCCGAACCGTGAGTTTTTTGATCCGTTGCACCCCTACACACAACCAGTAACCACTTCCCGCCCGGTCAATAGACAATTGACGTCCAGGAAGTGGTTCTGTAATCCTGACTGGACGTCTATTGACGTACAGCAGTAGGGGTGCGCGGTGATGCGGGGTGTCAGTCTGTCCAATCACAGCTGATCACGATGTAAACAGTAAGAGCTGTTGATCGGCTCTTCCCCATTCGCTTCTGACAGATGCGAGTATAGGAGAGCCGATCGGCGGCTCTCCTGACAGAGGGGGTATATGCTGATTGTTTATCAGCATAGCCCCCCCGCGGATGCCCACAGGTATGTACCCCATGGCCATCCACGTTTAAAAAAATATTCACAATAGATTCCAATCAGTGCCCACAAATGGGCACTGACTGACAACATGGGCACAACATAGAAAACATATATAAAAAGTGATGCCCAGGAATGCCACCATCAGTATCATTAGTGCCACCTCAGTGACATCCATCCTATGAGTGCCCACCTATTAGTGCCTATTAGTGCCGCCTATGAGTGCCCATCAGTGCCACATACCAGCGCCCCCCATCAGTGCCGTAATTGAAGAAGAAAACGTCTACTTATTTTTTTTTTTTTTAAATCGCAGAAGTGATTAAATACCACCAAAAGAAACCTCTGTTTCTGTGAACAAAATGATTCAAAATTTCATTTGTGTACAGTGTTGTATGACCGCGCAATTGTCATTCAAATTGCGACAGCGCTGACATCACAGTGGACGTCCCTCAGATGACCAATAGGGTTTAGGTCTGGAGACATGCTTGGCCAGTCCATCACCTTTACGCTCCGCTCCTTTAGCAAGGCAGTGGTGGTCTTGGAGGAGTGTTTGGGGTGGTTATCATGTTGGAATACTACCCTGCGGCCCAGTCTCTGACATACTGGAGCAGGTAATGATCCCTTCCCTTCACAGTACAGTTACCCCGGCGCCTCTTTCTTTCCCGCTCTCTCCCCCGGCGCACCTTTCTTTCCCGCTCTCTCTCCCCCGGCGCACCTTTCTTTCCCGCTCTCTCTCCCCCGGCGCACCTTTCTTTCCCGCTCTCTCTCTCCCCCGGCGCACCTTTCTTTCCCGCTCTCTCTCTCTCCCCCGGCGCACCTTTCTTTCCCGCTCTCTCTCTCTCTCCCCCGGCGCACCTTTCTTTCCCGCTCTCTCTCTCTCTCCCCCGGCGCACCTTTCTTTCCCGCTCTCTCTCTCTCTCCCCCGGCGCACCTTTCTTTCCCGCTCTCTCTCTCTCTCTCTCTCTCTCTCTCCCCCGGCGCACCTTTCTTTCCCGCTCTCTCTCTCTCCCCCGGCGCACCTTTCTTTCCCGCTCTCTCTCTCTCTCCCCCGGCGCACCTTTATTTCCCGCTCTCTCTCTCTCTCTCTCTCCCGGCGCACCTTTCTTTCCCGCTCTCTCTCCCCCGGCGCACCTTTCTTTCCCGCTCTCTCTCCCCCGGCGCACCTTTCTTTCCCGCTCTCTCTCCCCCGGCGCACCTTTCTTTCCCGCTCTCTCTCCCCCGGCGCACCTTTCTTTCCCGCTCTCTCTCTCCCCCGGCGCACCTTTCTTTCCCGCTCTCTCTCCCCCGGCGCACCTTTCTTTCCCGCTCTCTCTCTCCCCCCGGCGCACCTTTCTTTCCCGCTCTCTCTCTCTCTCTCTCTCTCTCTCTCTCTCTCTCTCTCTCTCTCTCTCTCTCTCTCTCCCCCCGGCGCACCTTTCTTTCCCGCTCTCTCTCCCCCGGCGCACCTTTCTTTCCCGCTCTCTCTCTCTCTCTCTCTCTCTCTCTCTCTCTCTCTCTCTCTCTCTCTCTCTCTCTCTCCCCCGGCGCACCTTTCTTTCCCGCTCTCTCTCTCTCTCTCTCTCTCTCTCTCCCCCTCTCTCTCCCCCGGCGCACCTTTCTTTCCCGCTCTCTCTCCCCCGGCGCACCTTTCTTTCCCGCTCTCTCTCTCCCCCGGCGCACCTTTCTTTCCCTCTCTCTCTCTCTCTCCCCCGGCGCACCTTTCTTTCCCGCTCTCTCTCTCTCTCTCTCTCTCTCTCTCTCTCTCTCTCTCTCTCCCCCCCCGGCGCACCTTTCTTTCCCGCTCTCTCTCTCCCCCGGCGCACCTTTCTTTCCCGCTCTCTCTCTCCCCCGGCGCACCTTTCTTTCCCGCTCTCTCTCTCCCCGGCGCACCTTTCTTTCCCGCTCTCTCTCTCCCCCGGCGCACCTTTCTTTCCCGCTCTCTCTCTCCCCCGGCGCACCTTTCTTTCCCGCTCTCTCTCTCCCCCGGCGCACCTTTCTTTCCCCTCTCTCTCTCTCCCCCGCGCACCTTTCTTTCCCGCTCTCTCTCTCCCCCGGCGCACCTTTCTTTCCCGCTCTCTCTCTCCCCCCGGCGCACCTTTCTTTCCCGCTCTCTCTCTCCCCCGGCGCACCTTTCTTTCCCGCTCTCTCTCTCCCCCGGCGCACCTTTCTTTCCCGCTCTCTCTCTCCCCCCGGCGCACCTTTCTTTCCCGCTCTCTCTCTCCCCCGGCGCACCTTTCTTTCCCGCTCTCTCTCTCCCCCCGGCGCACCTTTCTTTCCCGCTCTCTCTCTCTCCCCCGGCGCACCTTTCTTTCCCGCTCTCTCTCTCTCTCTCCCCCGGCGCACCTTTCTTTCCCGCTCTCTCTCTCTCTCTCCCCCGGCGCACCTTTCTTTCCCGCTCTCTCTCTCTCTCTCCCCCGGCGCACCAGTCTTTCCCGCTCTCTCTCTCTCTCTCTCCCCGGCGCACCTTTCTTTCCCGCTCTCTCTCTCTCTCTCCCCCCGGCGCACCTTTCTTTCCCGCTCTCTCTCTCTCTCTCTCCCCGGCGCACCTTTCTTTCCCGCTCTCTCTCTCTCTCTCTCCCCGGCGCACCTTTCTTTCCCGCTCTCTCTCTCTCTCTCCCCCCCGGCGCACCTTTCTTTCCCGCTCTCTCTCTCTCTCTCCCCCGGCGCACCTCTTCCTCTCTCTCTCTCTCTCTCCCCCGGCGCACCTTTCTTTCCCGCTCTCTCTCTCTCTCTCCCCCCGGCGCACCTTTCTTTCCCGCTCTCTCTCTCTCTCTCTCTCTCTCTCTCTCTCTCTCTCTCCCCCGGCGCACCTTTCTTTCCCGCTCTCTCTCGCTCTCTCTCTCTCTCTCTCTCTCTCTCTCTCTCTCGGCGCACCTTTCTTTCCCGCTCTCTCTCTCTCTCTCTCTCCCCTCTCTCTCTCTCTCTCCCCGGCGCACCTTTCTTTCCCGCTCTCTCTCCCCCGGCGCACCTTTCTTTCCCGCTCTCTCTCCCCCGGCGCACCTTTCTTTCCCGCTCTCTCTCCCCCGCTCTCTCTCCCCCGGCGCACCTTTCTTTCCCGCTCTCTCTCCCCCGGCGCACCTTTCTTTCCCGCTCTCTCTCCCCCGCGCACCTTTCTTTCCCGCTCTCTCTCCCCCCGGCGCACCTTTCTTTCCCGCTCTCTCTCCCCCGGCGCACCTTTCTTTCCCGCTCTCTCTCCCCCGGCGCACCTTTCTTTCCCGCTCTCTCTCCCCCCCGGCGCACCTTTCTTTCCCGCTCTCTCTCCCCCCCGGCGCACCTTTCTTTCCCGCTCTCTCTCTCTCCCCCGGCGCACCTTTCTTTCCCGCTCTCTCTCTCCCCCCGGCGCACCTTTCTTTCCCGCTCTCTCTCTCTCCCCCTCTCTCTCTCTCTCCCCCCCTGCGCACCTTTCTTTCCCGCTCTCTCTCTCTCCCCCGGCGCACCTTTCTTTCCCGCTCTCTCTCTCTCCCCCGGCGCACCTTTCTTTCCCGCTCTCTCTCTCCCCCGGCGCACCTTTCTTTCCCGCTCTCTCTCTCTCTCTCTCTCTCTCTCTCTCTCTCTCTCTCTCTCTCTCTCTCTCTCTCCCTCCCCCGCGCACCTTTCTTTCCCCCCCTGGCGCACCTTTCTTTCCCCCCCTGGCGCACCTTTCTTTCCCGCTCTCTCTCTCTCCCCCGGCGCACCTTTCTTTCCCGCTCTCTCTCTCCCCCGGCGCACTTTTCTTTCCCGCTCTCTCTCTCTCTCTCTCCTCTCTCTCTCTCTCTCTCTCTCTCTCTCTCTCTCTCTCTCTCTCTCTCTCTCCCCCGGCGCACCTTTCTTTCCCGCTCTCTCTCTCCCCCGGCGCACCTTTCTTTCCCGCTCTCTCTCTCCCCCGGCGCACCTTTCTTTCCCGCTCTCTCTCTCCCCCGGCGCACCTTTCTTTCCCGCTCTCTCTCTCCCCCGGCGCACCTTTCTTTCCCGCTCTCTCTCTCCCCCGGCGCACCTTTCTTTCCCGCTCTCTCTCTCCCCCGGCGCACCTTTCTTTCCCGCTCTCTCTCTCCCCCGGCGCACATTTCACGTACTCCTTCACACCTTTTACATAGAGCTTGTTTATTAATGTCCTTTAGTTACAGAGGTAGAGGCCGGGGGGTACCAATGCTTTGCTTTCTGCAAGTTTTATACCCCCGCGTCACTTTTTGGGCAAGTGAATGGGGCCGCCCTGCGTACTACTGCGGCATCCCAGCGGGTAGAACAGGCGATGAGGGGGCAATTTGACGCCGCCTCCACTAACTGTCAAACACCCCTGAAAAGTGATCCAAGTGTGAATTGCTTTTTCAGAGGAGTGACAGTCCCTGCTGCACATGTGAATGGACCCTGAAATAATGACGTTCTAGGAGATCCGGGAAGTGAACACAGCGCTGTGATTGGCTCGTCATTGATTATTTATTTTTTATTACTGAAAGGATAAAATAATGGTAAAGACATCACTTCATTTCTACTCGGCGCGGCTGCTACTGAACGTGGCGTGTTATACATAAAACATTTGTTTTTGTCGGGTTTGTTTATCGCCGCGCTGTCTCGCCTTTGTCACAATACATCATCTTTATTCTGCCGCTCTGCGCGGCGATGCCTCCTGCCAGAAAGGGAACTGGGAATCTCGGGTATCGCGGCGACTTCTCTTCCACACCGACAGCGGCAGATCACCGGCGCTCCGCCATTTAATATCACGACGAATGAAAGTGTCACTTGTAGTTACCTATAGCCATTTATTCCGGATAATGAAGGAAGGATTCTGATTGGTTGGCTGGGTTGCAGCAACTTTTTATTTTAGGGCTTGTTCACACCAGCGTGCGATATTGTGCATTTCCCCGCACCGCACAGAAACATGCTGCCTTCTGTAGGCGATCAATGCTGCAGTTTATTCCTAATGACACGCAAAAATGTGCAGACGCTTGTGCATACGTGCGTGCCGGAACGTGCGCTACGCACTGCGGTGTGACTTGAAATATCACGCCTGCGTTTTTGTATTTAGTCTTCCTTTTATTTTTCTTCCTCTTGTCCGTCCTTCCATCCTTCCTTCCTTTCCTTCCTTCCTTCCTTTCCTTCCTTCCTTTCCTTCCTTCCTTCCTTTTCTTCCTTCCTTTTCTTCCTTCCTTCCTTTTCTTCCTTCCTTCCTTTTCTTCCTTCCTTCCTTTTCTTCCTTCCTTCCTTTTCTTCCTTCCTTCCTTTTCTTTCTTCCTTCCATTTCTTCCTTCCTTTTCTTCCTTCCTTTTCTTCCTTCCTTCCTTTTCTTCCTTTCTTCCTTCCTTTTCTTCCTTTCTTCCTTCCTTTTCTTCCTTTCTTCCTTCCTTTTCTTCCTTCCTTTTCTTCCTTCCTTTTCTTCCTTCCTTTTCTTCCTTTTCTTCCTTTCTTCCTTCCTTTTCTTCCTTTCTTCCTTCCTTTTCTTCCTTTCTTCCTTCCTTTTCTTCCTTTCTTCCTTCCTTTTCTTCCTTTTCTTCCTTCCTTTTCTTCCTTTTCTTCCTTCCTTTTCTTCCTTTTCTTCCTTCCTTTTCTTCCTTTTCTTCCTTCCTTTTCTTCCTTTCTTCCTTCCTTTTCTTCCTTTCTTCCTTCCTTTTCTTCCTTTCTTCCTTCCTTTTCTTCCTTTCTTCCTTCCTTTTCTTCCTTTCTTCCTTCCTTTTCTTCCTTCCTTTTCTTCCTTTCTTCCTTCCTTTTCTTCCTTTCTTCCTTCCTTTTCTTCCTTCCTTCCTTCCTTCCTTCCTTCCTTCCTTTCTTCCTTCCTTCCTTTTCTTCCTTCCTTTCTTCCTTCCTTTTCTTCCTTCCTTTTTTTCTTCCTTCCTTTTCTTCCTTCCTTTTTTTCTTCCTTCCTTTTTTGTTGTTACCCTTTCTTTTCCTTCTTCTGTCTCTTACCTGACGTGGCGGCAGTGGCGTCTCGTTTATCTGCCGTTGTGCTAAATGTTTGGCGGATGTAATAAAATGAAGCCTGCTAGTAAAGCACGCCTTTGTTCACTTAGGCCGAGGGAGGCAGAGATTGGCGCACAGTTGCCATGACGACCAGCCTGTCAGGATGGTTTTATTAAGGTCCAATGGTAATTCCTATTCCCAAAAGCATGTTGTCAGATTCACTTTTAGTCAAAGCGCCGAGGAAATATTTTCCATATTATTTGCTTGTACTCCACACAGAACCCGATAATTACATCTAAATGTAACCGTCCCGGCAGGGAGGAGAGGAACGGGGAAAGACGCCTAACGGGCAAAGTTTTATTACCTCGCTAATCCATCAGAATCTGACGATTTCTCCTCATTATTGGACTGCTTTATACTTATCACCTCCAGACAGGGGGGGGGGGGGGCCTCTGATCATTGCAGTATGAGGGACACATCATATATTTAACAAATATTTTCAGGTAAAAAAAATATTTTTTATAAATTAATGGTCTCCCCCCTTACATCAGTCCCCCCCTTGCATCACAGTGCCCATTAGAGTCCCCCTTGCAGCATCACGGGGCCCATTAGAATCCCCCCTTGCAGCATCGCAGGGCCCGTTAGAATCCCCCCTTGCAGCATCGCGGGGCCCGTTAGAATCCCCCCTTGCAGCATCGCGGGGCCTGTTAGAATCCCCCCTTGCAGCATCGCGGGGCCCGTTAGAATCCTCCCTTGCAGCATCGCGGGGCCCGTTAGAATCCCCCCTTGCAGCATCGCGGGGCCCGTTAGAATCCCCCCTTGCAGCATCGCGGGGCCCGTTAGAATCCCCCCTTGCAGCATCACGGGGCCCATTAGAATCCCCCCTTGCAGCATCGCGGGGCCCGTTAGAATCCCCCCTTGCAGCATCACGGGGCCCGTTAGAATCCCCCCTTGCAGCATCACGGGGCCCGTTAGAATCCCCCCTTGCAGCATCACGGGGCCCGTTAGAATCCCCCCTTGCAGCATCACGGGGCCCGTTAGAATCCCCCCTTGCAGCATCACGGGGCCCGTTAGAATCCCCCCTTGCAGCATCACGGGGCCCGTTAGAATCCCCCCTTGCAGCATCACGGGGCCCGTTAGAATCCCCCCTTGCAGCATCACGGGGCCCGTTAGAATCCCCCCTTGCAGCATAACGGGGCCCGTTAGAATCCCCCCTTGCAGCATCACGGGGCCCGTTAGAATCCCCCCTTGCAGCATCACGGGGCCCGTTAGAATCCCCCCTTGCAGCATCACGGGGCCCGTTAGAATCCCCCCTTGCAGCATCACGGGGCCCGTTAGAATCCCCCCTTGCAGCATCACGGGGCCCATTAGAATCCCCCCTTGCAGCATCACGGGGCCCATTAGAATCCCCCCTTGCAGCATCACGGGGCCCATTAGAATCCCCCCTTGCAGCATCACGGGGCCATGTAAGGGTTTGTACAGGCAATCAGGCATAGATCAAGCCATGTTGGGGTTTGTTGGGGTGATCGGGTATAGATCCATGTAGAGGTTTGTACAAGCAATCTGGTATAGATCGAGCCATATAGGGGTTTGTTGAGGAGATCAAACATGGGTCAAGCCATGTAGGGGATTGTTGGGGTGATCAGGTATAGATCAAGCCATGTAGGGTTTGTTTGGGTTATTTGGTTATAGATCGAGCCATGTAGGGGTTTGTTGAAAAGATCAGGCAATGTTTGGGTTTGTTGGGGTGATCGGGTATAGCCAACGTCATGCAGAGCTGTGTTGGGGTAATTGGGTATAGATCAAGCCATGTGTGGTGTGGTACGGTGATCGGGTATAGATCAAGCCATGAGGAGTTTGTTGGCCCGATTGGGTATAGACCAAACCATGTGGGGTGTGGTACGGTGATTATGTATAGATCAAGCCATGTAGGAGTTTGTTGGCCCGTTTGGGTATGGATCAAGCCATGTGGGGTGTGGTACGGTGATCGGTTATAGATCAAGCCATGTAGGCGTTTGTTGGGTATAGACCAAGCCATGTGGGGTGTGGTATGCTGATTGGTTATAGATCAAGCCGTGTGGGAGTTTGTTGGCCTGGTTGGGTATAGATCAAGCCATGTGGGGTGTGGTACGGTGATCGGGTATAGATCAAGCCATGTAGGAGTTTGTTGGGTATAGACCAAGCCATGTGGGGTGTGGTATGCTGATTGGTTATAGATCAAGCCGTGTGGGAGTTTGTTGGCCTGGTTGGGTATAGATCAAGCCATGTGGGGTGTGGTACGGTGATCGGGTATAGATCAAGCCATGTAGGAGTTTGTTGGGTATAGACCAAGCCATGTGGGGTGTGGTATGCTGATTGGTTATAGATCAAGCCATGTAGGAGTTTGTTGGCCTGGTTGGGTATAGACCAAGCAATGTGGGGTGTGTTATGCTGATCGGGTATAGATCAAGCCATGTAGGAGTTTTTTGGCCTGGTTGGGTATAGATCAAGCCATGTGGGGTGTGGTACGGTGATCGGGTATAGATCAAGCCATGTAGGAGTTTGTTGGGTATAGACCAAGCCATGTGGGGTGTGGTATGCTGATTGGTTATACATCAAGCCATGGAGGAGTTTTTTGGCCCGGTTGGGTATAGACCAAGCCATGTGGGGTGTGGTATGCTGATCGGGTATAGATCAAGCCATATAGGAGTTTGTTGGCCCGGTTGGGTATAGACCAAGCAATGTGGAGTGTGTTATGCTGATCGGGTATAGATCAAGCCATGTAGGAGTTTTTTGGCCTCGTTGGGTATAGACCAAGCCATGTGGGGTGTGGTATGCTGATCGGGTATAGATCAAGCCATGGAGGAGTTTTTTGGCCTCGTTGGGTATAGACCAAGCCATGTGGGGTGTGGTATGCTGATCGGGTATAGATCAAGCCATATAGGAGTTTGTTGGCCCGGTTGGGTATAGACCAAGCCATGTGGGGTGTGGTATGCTGATCGGGTATAGATCAAGCCATGGAGGAGTTTTTTGGGCCGGTTGGTTATTGACCAAGCCATGCAGGGGGGGGTGTTAAGGTGAAGCTAAAACTCCCACTGTGCATGAGACCTAACCAGAGCCTGCACACTCTCTGACTCAATAAATGATTGATCGAACAGATAATCATTGAATTCCCTCACTGGAATCTGAAGTAAATGGAGTGACTCTTGTACTTCCACTCTTGGATGGCGGCTGCAGATTGTCCACTTCTGTCACCTGCTGCCGTCTACCCAAGACTGGAACACAAAGGTGGATGAAACATTTTGAGTGGACAGATTCTATCGCACCGATACGGTTGCCGTTCTGCATAATACATTAATTCAATAAGTGACACCATCAAATAAAAGAGAAAAAAAGTCAGGGGAGTCGTGTGGGGGTGGGGGGATGTCATAGAGCCGACAGAGAGTGACGGCGCGCCGGGTGGGTGAAATCTACCGCAGATCCATCACCGGGAATAAAGTCGGCGAGATATTCTTGTAAATTGGAGACTCTAATGCAGATTTCTGTCACGGAGGAGGTCAGGATGGATGTCTCACCCAAAACAACCCGGAGGACGTGATCGCTATGGAAACGTCTCATCCCGGAGAATAATAAAATACGTTCCATCACAAAACTATTTCCCTGGCAGAGAAATGGAAAGATCCAAATATTTAATCATCCACCAAGATGGCTACAATCTGCCGATGGAAGTTCTCTGTAGAGAGAGATGGATTTATATTAAACATAGAAAGCTCCGATGCGATCAGCGTAAGCTCCGATGCGATCAGCGTAACTGAGTTTCGCCATCGCATCGTTACTTCAACTTAAAAATGGCGCCGGGGGCGTTCCCGCCGATTTCCGCTCAAAAAATATGTTAATGAGCGGAAATCGGCAATTCACGAGCGAATTCCGGCGCGACGCAATGACGGTACGACGTTTCCGGAAGCGATACGCGGCGCGAAGATATACCTACATGGGGTTGGAGTATCCTATTTTAGGTATAGGCGTCGTCATCACGTCGGAAAAAAAAAAAAATCACGTCACTTGCGTAAAAAGATCATGAATGGGAATGTGACGTCATTGACGTTCATTCACAGAATTTGGAGCATGCGCACGGGGATGCTTTGACACTCGACGCATGCGCAGTACGTTCGCGGCGGGATCGCGCTTAGTTTAAATACTACACGCCCCGTACCCGCCCAATTTGAATTCCGCCGGCTCATTTTCGTTACGCTGTCGCAACTTTAGGAGCAAGTGCTATGTGAATGACAGCACTTGCTGCTAAAATTTCGGCAGAGTAACGTAAATGAGAAGCGTTACTCTGGAGCAAAGATGCTCCCATCTACCTGAATCTGGCCCTATATCTACATCTGCCTGTCCATCTATGAAAGACATGGATAAGAGATTAACCTGAAATACTATAGATCCATAATATCTCAATATCTACATTTTAGGGGTTCCAGGTTTATATTTTAACCACGTAACCACTTGCTTACTGGGCACATACACCCCCCTCCTGCCCAGGTGAAATTTCAGCTTCCGGCACTGCGCCGCTTTAACTGACAATTGCGCGGTCGTGCGACGCGGCTCCCAAACAAAATTGGCGTCCTTTTTCCCCCCACAAATACAGCTTTCTTTTGGTGGTATTTGATCACCTCTGCGGTTTTTATTTTTTGCGCTATAAACAAAAATAGAGCGAGAATTTTGAAAAAAAAAATACAATATTTTTTACTTGTTGCTATAATAAATATCCCAATTAAAGAAAAAAAAAAAATCTCAGTCTAGGCCGATACGTATTCTACATTTTTGGTAAAAAAAAAAAAACGCAATAAGCGACTGGTTTGCGCAAAAGTTATAGCGCCTACAAAATAGGGGACAGAATTTTTTTTTTATTTTTTTTACTAGAAATGGCGGCGATCTGCGATTTTTTATTGGTACTGCGACGTTACGGCGGACACATCGGACACTTTTGACACATTTTTGGCGCCATTCACATTTATACTGCGATCAGTGCTATAAATATGCACTAATTACTGTATAAATGTGATTGGCATTGAAGGGGTTAACACTAGGGGGTGGGGAAGGGGTTAAATGTGTACTCTGCATAGTGTTCTAACTGTGGGGGGAGGGGGGTGACTGGGGGAGGTGACCGATCTGTGTCCCTATGTACAAGGGACACAGATCGGTCTCCTCTCTCCCTGACAGGACGCTGTCTCTGTGTTTAACCCGGCAATGAGAGATGATCTCATATGTTTACATTTGAGATCATCTCTCATTGGCCGCACAGATCGCATAGCAAACGGCCACTCTGATTGGCCGTTCGCCGCGATCTGTGATTGGCTGTGTCCAACGGACACTGCCAGCGTAGAATTTCCCCGCCGCGCGCTCTGGAGCGCGAAGGGGCGGACGTCAAAAGACGTCCTCTTGGAATTTCAGGTCCACGCTGTAGCCGTCGTTCGGCCATAGCGCAGGCCTCAAGTGGTTAAGGACCGAGCCTCTTTCTGAGTTTGGTGTTTCAAGTTAAAAAAAAAATAATTTTTGCTAGAAAATTACTTAGAACCCCAAAACATTATGGCCCGGATTCACAAAGAGTGGGCGCACATTACGCCGCCGTAACTCAAACGACATACGCTACGCCGACACAGCGCGGAGAGGCAAGCATTGAACTCCGTGAGCTTTTGCTCCCAACTGTGCGCCAGCGTAGCGTAGAATTCGATGGCGTAGGCCGGCGTAAGTGGAAGTAGGTGTTGGTGGGAGTAACCCCATGCAAATGATAGTCCGAGCATGGTGCAGTGTTTTTACGCCCGGCGTATCGCGAACTGTGCATGCGCCGTGACGTAGTCGTGACGTAGTCATGACGTTGCCGTGACGTGAACGCATGACGTGACGTGAACGGTCATGGCAATACTTTTTGTTGCATCGTATTTGCGCAGCGGTCTTACAAGCACTCTTTTTTTTTTTTTTTTTTGGGAAAAAATTACTTTTTTGAATGAAAAAATAAGCCAACAGTAAAGTTACCCCAATTTCTATTTTTTGAAAGATGTTACTCCAAGTAAATTGATACCCCTAAGTGACCTTGTGGCGTATCCGCTCCAGAGACCACTTTTATCTTGTAGCGGACGGCCCGCTGAAGAACACGGTACTGGGGTTATGGTAGCTAGCTGCTATCATAACAACAGTATTCCTCTTCAAAGTGCCGACCTATTTTTGTGGCGGGCGGTCCATAAGTGGTTAAATAAAATTAACGTTCCTTTTTTTTGGTGGTTTTTGATCACAGCTGCGTTTTTTTTTATTTTTTTATAATGTCATCCAGCGAGGAACCAGAAAAACTCCCACCTTTTTGAAGGGTAAATCTGCCAGGGCTTTTTTGGATGATTGGTCAGCAGACCAGCACTTCAGCCAAATGAGGCGGCGCAACACCACCGCCGAAACGGAAGCTCTGGATATCAAGGGGGCCGCATTCAGAGAAGCATCACAGACATATACAAGGCCCTGGACCAGCTGGTCCGCCAGCCTAATAACCAGGGCCGATCCTAGGGTCTCAGGCGCCTGGGTGCAGAAATATTTCTGGCGCCCCCACATGGGCATGGTCATTTTACTAACTCCTCCCCTTTACGTCTCATTATACATCACATCTGTAGATGGACTAGGCGCAGGAATGGGCAGGGACTGTGTATCCTATGCAATCTATCATGCCATATAACATCTAGAGCAGGGGCAGCCCAGAGCACGTGGAAAGGGATGTTGCGGTTGCCAATCCCTCAGCACACAGAACACTTAACACTGTCACTCACCTTGATTCTGCGGGATCCAAGACTCTCGGTGTTAGGAATTCATTCCTGCACATTAGCACTCAGCAGCCACTGAAAACTAGAACCCTCGTGTCAGGAAGAGGAGTGGCCCCTCCCCCGAGCACTGCCAGGCTGAACGGGCTGCCCTGTGCTCACTCATCAGTTCTGGACGGGGACACACCTATGCTCAGAACACTAGTTCTCAACGGTCACAAACAAGGAGAGAAGGAATGAGGGGAGAACTCTGGCACTTTGGCGCCCCCACCTCTGCAGGCGCCTGGGTGAAATGCACCCTGCCTAGGACCGCCCCTGCTTATAACTTCTGAAAGTTGGTGCTAATCCACAAACGCAGGGATCCTCAAACTACGGCCCTCCAGCTGTGGCGGAACTACACTTCCCATGAGGCATTGTAAAACTCTGACATTCACAGACATGACTAGGCATGATGGGAATTGTAGTTCCTGAACACCTGGAGGGCCGTAGTTTGAAGACCCATGCACAAACCGGTGCAAAATCTTTGCCCATTGGATGTCTCAGCTGCACTATCCAGCTTAAGGGAGTCCCTTACAGCATTGACAAGTGCCCTGTCCTGTACTGACCCGAGTGAGGGTCTTCCTCACAAGGAAATCTGTAGTTTCTATCTATCTCTCTATCTATCTCTCTCTCTATCTCTCTCTCTCTATCTATCTCTCTCTCTATCTCTCTCTCTCTATCTATCTATCTCTCTATCTCTCTCTCTCTATCTCTCTCTATCTATCTCTCTCTATCTCTCTATCTATCTCTCTCTCTATCTATCTCTCTCTCTATCTCTCTCTCTATCTATCTCTCTCTCTATCTATCTCTCTATCTATCTCTCTCTCTATCTATCTCTCTCTATCTATCTATATATCTCTCTATATCTCTCTATCTATATATCTCTCTATATCTCTCTATCTATATATCTCTCTATATCTCTCTATCTATATATCTCTCTATATCTCTCTATATCTCTCTATATCTATCTCTATCTCTCTCTATATCTCTCTATCTATCTCTATATCTCTATATCTCTCTATCTATCTCTATATCTCTCTATCTATCTCTATCTATCTCTATATCTCTCTATCTATCTCTATATCTCTCTATCTATCTCTATCTATCTCTATATCTCTCTATCTATCTATCTCTATATCTCGCTATCTATCTCTATATCTCGCTATCTATCTCTATATCTCGCTATCTATCTCTATATCTCGCTATCTATCTCTATCTATCTCTATATCTCTCTATCTCTCTATATCTCTCTATCTATCTAGCCTTCACTCCCTTCCTCATCCCCTTCCTCTATCCATATGTTCATCCAGCCATTCCTTTCTCCCTCTCTATCCCTCCATCCATTCCTTCCTCCTTCCCATTTGTCTGTCTGTCTGTCTGTCTGTGTCTCTCTATCTCTATCTCTATCTATCTATCTATCTCTCTCTCTCTCTCTCTCTCTCTCTCGCTCTCTCTATCTCTCTCTCTAGCGCTCTCTCTCTCTCTAGCGCTCTCTCTCTCTAGCGCTCTCTCTCTCTAGCGCGCGCTCTCTCTCTCTCCTATAGACAGATTGCAGGAGATTGTGTGTGTGTGTGTCCTTCCATCTATCCAGGGCCGATCCTAGGCAGGGTTCGCGGGGTGGGGGCGCTGAAACTCCAAAGTGCTCCCCTCCCTCCTTCTTGTCTGTGTCCGGAGGCAGAGCCCATGTAGCGGGTGCTGCGGTTCCTCATCCCGCTTGCTCTCTCCACTGGCAACTGACAAGAGCGCATACCTCCCGCTGTCCCCGGAATCCGGGCTGGGTTTCCACAGCGGAGCCTAGTACTGGAACACGTTCCGGCACTAGGCTCCACTAATTCTGTCTGGTGTAGATGGAGCAGTCTCCTGTCTGCCCCGCCCCCTCTGCGTGTGTCGGCTCTTCTCCCATAGGCGGTGTGATGAGAGGCTTCTGGGTTGGCCGGAGCTGCTGCCAATCATCCCGTGCACTCCCAGAAATGCTCACACTCCAAGTAACCAAAGATACCACGTATGCCCCGCCACCCTGAAATGTGCTTCTGCTCCCAGCGCGCCCGAGCTACAGGGATCTATTGGACAAGTACTGATCTATGAGGACACCTGATGTGGGCAGCTCTGATGGGGGACACCTGCTGTGGGGGGCTGGGGGCTCTGATGAGGGGCAACTGCTGGGGGGACTCTGATGGGGAACACTAATGAAGACTTCTTAGGGGAGCATCTCTGTGTTTGAGTCGTAGACAAAGAAACGTGTAAAGGGGAGGAGTTAGCAAGATGACCACGCCCATGTGGGGGGCGCCAGAAATATTTCTGGACCCTGGCGTCTGTGACCCTAGGATCGTTCCTGCATCTATCTCTGTACACCTCTAAAGGCAGATGTGACTTCCATTTAGAAAGTATTGGTGTCATTTATATAGTACAGTCGATGTTCCGTACATGCATACGCTCGATGTTCCGTACATGCATACGCTCGATGTTCCGTACATGCATGCGCTGGATGTTCCGTACATGCATACGCTCGATGTTCCGTACTTACACGCGCTCGATGTTCCGTACATACGCACGCTCGATGTTCCGTACATACGCACGATGGATGTTCCGTACATGCATACGCTGGATGTTCCGTACATGCATACGCTGGATGTTCCGTACATACGCACGCTCGATGTTCCGTACATACGCACGCTGGATGTTCCGTACATGCATACGCTGGATGTTCCGTACATGCATACGCTGGATGTTCCGTACATGCATACGCTGGATGTTCCGTACATGCATACGCTGGATGTTCCGTACATGCATACGCTGGATGTTCCGTACATGCATACGCTGGATGTTCCGTACATGCATACGCTGGATGTTCCGTACATGCATACGCTGGATGTTCCGTACATGCATACGCTGGATGTTCCGTACATGCATACGCTGGATGTTCCGTACATGCATACGCTGGATGTTCCGTACATGCATACGCTGGATGTTCTGTACATGCATACGCTGGATGTTCCGTACAGGCATACGCTGGATGTTCCGTACATGCATACGCTGGATGTTCCGTACATGCATACGCTGGATGTTCCGTACATGCATGCGCTGGATGTTCCGTACATGCATGCGCTGGATGTTCCGTCCATGCATACGCTCGATGTTCCGTACTTACACACGCTCGATGTTCCGTACATACGCACGCTGGATGTTCCGTACATGCATACGCTGGATGTTCCGTACATGCATACGCTGGATGTTCCGTACAGGCATACGCTCGATGTTCCGTACAGGCATACGCTCGATGTTCCGTACAGGCATACGCTCGATGTTCCGTACAGGCATACGCTCGATGTTCCGTACAGGCATACGCTCGATGTTCCGTACAGGCATACGCTCGATGTTCCGTACGTACGCTCGATGTTCCGTACATACATGCATACGCTCGATGTTCCGTACAGGCATACGCTCGATGTTCCGTACAGGCATACGCTCGATGTTCCGTACATACAGGCATACGCTCGATGTTCCGTACATACATGCATACGCTCGATGTTCCGTACATACATGCATACGCTCGATGTTCCGTACAGGCATACGCTCGATGTTCCGTACAGGCATACGCTCGATGTTCCGTACAGGCATACGCTCGATGTTCCGTACAGGCATACGCTCGATGTTCCGTACAGGCATACGCTCGATGTTCCGTACATACAGGCATACGCTCGATGTTCCGTACATACATGCATACGCTCGATGTTCCGTACATACATGCATACGCTCGATGTTCCGTACATACATGCATACGCTCGATGTTCCGTACATACATGCATACGCTCGATGTTCCGTACATACATGCATACGCTCGATGTTCCGTACATAAAATCGCTGTTCCGTACATATGGTGGGCGCACACGGTTGGGGCTGTTAAATTAGCGCCAGTCAGAGGTCGTCTTCTCCTTCTGGGTCTCGTAGGCCCCGCGGGTCAGCATCGTGCCGCTGTGCGCTCTCATTATTTCTATTAATAATTGCGCTCGTGGGCTGCAGTTTTGAGGCTTTAATTTAATACATGGAAATCCTGACAGCGGCTCTTTATCATGTCGGGAAACATGAAAATCTCTTTGGCCTCCGGCGCCCCCCCCCCCTATCCCCCGCGCTGCCTCGTCCCGTGTGTGTCATCCATTTATATCGGTGGTCAATGTATACGGTGTCCCGTATTTTTGCTGCATCATTTCTAATGAAGGGCGTTTTTATATGAACAGTCGTTGTGGAGTGCTGACATGTCATTTGTAGGGGATGAATAATTGGATCCTTTCATGCAGTCACTGGAGCGCTTCTAATGTAATCATATGTACTACACAAGGCTCTGCAAAGATCAGCCATATGCAAAATGCTGGAAGCGGGGACAGCCAATCAAAATTCAGCGCATTGTATTCCAACCGACTCAGCAATTTTTTTTTTTTTTGTCATCCTTTTTTTCAGAAACGACCGTCCAGCATAACAAAAACTGTATTGATTTGGTTGAATTCACTCGGAATTGTTCCTTTACGGTGAAAACTGTTGTTTATCGACTGATCCCACCTGTGTAGTCCGATCGATTTTCTGGAAAGTGCGATTCTTTTATCAAAACGATCGTTATCCAGAGCAATCGTGTGATTATGTGCTGAGTCAGATCTTTTCGTTTTGGTCAGTAGATATGGTCCTGATGTCTGCCAGTTCGTGGATAACACTGGGATGCTCTTTTCTGTGGGACCGCCACTATGAAAAAAGCAGTAAAAGGCACAAAGGTTCTCGGATACAGAATGCCAGAATTTTTTATTTTTCTCTGGGTTTTGTAATTCCCGGGTAGGGCTCTGGAGTTCAGAGACTTCAAAAGAGTCTTGGCAAGGACGAAGACCCCTGGGTCCAGGTTTCTCAGATTTTTTCTGGGTTTTGTACTTCCCAGATTGGGTTCTGGAGGTTCGGAAGCTTCAACATTTTTTGGGAGGGATGAAAACTCTAGCCCTGGGTCTGGGTTTTGTAAGATTTTCATTGGATTTTTGTAATTCCCAGATTGGGTTCTGGAGGTCGGAAGCTTCAAAGAATTTTGGGAAGGACAAAACCTCTAACCCTGGGTCCAGGTTTTGTAAGACTTTCATTGGGTTTTTGTAATTTCCGGATTTGGTTCTGGAGTTCAAAAGCTTCAAAGAGTCTTGGGAGGTAATGAACCCTTCCTTCACTTTATGTCAGATTCTGTCCAGGTTTTGTAATTCTTGGATTCGGTTTTAGAGTTCAGAGACTTCACCCTTAGAAGGGACAAAACCTCTAATCCTGAGTCCAGGTTTTATCAGATTTTTTCTAGATCTTGCAATATCTGGATTTGGGTTCTACAGTTTGGAGACTTTGAGTCTTGGAAGGAACAAATGCTCTAAACCTGGGTTCAGGTTTTCTTAGATTTTGTAATTCCTGGATTGGGTTTTGAAGTTTTGGGTGGCTTCAAGGAGTCTCGGGAAGGACAAAGCCTCTAACCCTGGGTCCACGTTTTATCAGATTTTCTCCATGATTTGGTAACTCCCAGATTGAGTTCTGGAGCTTGGAGACTTCAAAGAGTTTTGGGGGGCACAAAGCCTCTAACACTGGGTCCAGGGTTTTTCCGATTTTTCTGTCGTTTTTTGTAGTTCCCAGATTGAGTTCTGGAGGTGGGAGAGACAACTCCTAACTCCTGTTTTTTTTTTTTCTCTGGGTTTTGTAATTCCTGGACAGGGCTCTGGAGTTCGGAGACTTCAAAGAGTCTTGGAAAGGACGAAGCCTCTAACACCTGGGTCCAGGTTTCTCAGATTTTCTCTGGGTTTTGTAATTCCCAGATTGGGTTCTGGAGGTAGGAAGCTTCAAAGAATTTTGCCGAAACCTCTAACCCTGGGTCCAGGTTTTGTAAGATTTTCATTGGGTTTTTGTAATTTCCGCATTTGGTTCTGGAGTTCAAAAGCTTCAAAGAGTCTTGGGAGGTAATGAACCCTTCACTTTGGTTCCGGGTTTATGTCAGATTCTGTCCAGGTTTTGTAATTCTTGTATTCTGTTCTAGAGTTGAGAGGTTTTAGGAGCCTTGGGAGGGACGAAACCTCTAATCTTGGGTCCAGGCTTTATCAGATTTTCTCCAGACCTTGTAATTTTTTGGGGTTGGGTTCTGGAGTTTGGAGACTTTGAAGAGTCTGGGCAGGAACACATTCTGTAAACCTGGATTTAAGTTTTCTTAGATTTTGTAAGTCCCCGAATTGGGTTTTGAAGTTTTGGGTGGCTTCAAGGAGTCTTGGGAGGAACGAAGCCTCTAACCCTGGGTCCACGTGTTATCAGATTTTCTCCATGATTTGGTAATTCCTAGATTGAGTTCCGGCGTTTGGAGACTTCAAAGAGTTTTGGGAGGCCCTATTTTTTTATTTTTTTTTATATTGTGAAAGATAATGTTACGCCGAGTAAATTGATACCCAACATGTCACACTTGAAAATTGCTTTTGTAACATATTACAGCTTATATCAGATTCTTGTTATTTTGTTTATAGTCTTCTATAAAGAGACCCTGTCACCATCACACCATTGCTTTTCAGGCTGCTTTATTAAATAACTCCTAAAAACAGTTACTTGCGTGTTTTGCAGATTGTTTTCGCCCTTCAGCTGGTGTTCTTTTTCACTTAGCCAGTAAAACACCGGCCCTGGCAAGGCGCTACAATATGATTAAATTCACAGATTAATAGAGGAGGTAATGAGCTCTCTCTGTGGCTCTATCATGGGACCTCGCCACTTCATCTAAATTTATAATTGAATTTTAATTAAAAATTTAGCATGCAGCTGAGATTTAATGAAGTTGCCATGTAACCTTAAGGGTCCAGTGCCCAGGTGCTCCTCCAATCCCCGCGGTGCCCCGGAGGAGCCAGCTGCTGCTGCTTTTCAGGAGCAAGACAAAGAACTGGCCGGACTTTTCCCGGCAATCAGACGGTTCTGTCTTCTCGCTCAGTGCAGGGAGGAGGGAGAATCAGATTGGATGCTGCAGGGAACTGGTATTCTTTCAGCCATGTTGGTAAATAATAAATAAGGCGCAATTACGTCACCGTTGCTTGCTCGTTTTTGTGAAAACATGCATTACATTATGATAATGTGTGAAAAAACTTACTAAAAAGGCAATAATTATTTTTATTGGTGCATTTTTTTTTTCAAGTCCCGTCCTGTATTTTCAACAAAACAGAACCTACAAAACGAAGGTGGGAAATTATGACAAATGATGAGATCAAAAGCTCGTTACCCCTTCCCACCTGCCATGAATACAGCCTGATCAATGCCCATCTCAAGGAGGGGGGCGGGATGAGCGCCATCACAATACATACAGCGAGAATTTCCTGGGCGGCCTCTTTAATACAAAGTCCCGCCTCCTGGACAGGCTTATATGATAGACAGAACACTGGTCCAATGCTGGTCCAGGAGACGGGACTTCCTATTACAGAGGCCACTGAGTAAACAGGAGTTTTGCCCCCCCCCCCCCCGTTCTCTCCGAGGCAGCCCAAATTGCCGTATAGGCGTATAACGCGCGCACACACACACTATTTGCAGGGGGAAAAAGTGAGTGTTTAATACGCCGATAAATACAGTATCTTCATCGGTGTCCTGGTCCACCGATGATAGCAGAACAGGGCTGCTGGTGTTGCTCACAGGGCTGCTATCATCGGCGCACCGGACACCCATGTAGATAATTTTGTATGTGGCCAGATATGTACTGCAATTTCTAACATCCCTTTTTTTTTTTTTTTTTTTTAAGTGTATTTTTGTGCGTGAACTCGAGAGAGAGGAGCCGGACTGCAGGAGTTGGGAGTAGGCAGACCCTCCCCCCGGAGGCAATCGCCATCATTCTCCATGCCCCTGGTGGCAATGGCGGGTGTGAAGGGGGGCCTCCCACTCACCCCGCCCTACCTGCTCCTCTTGGGAGCCCAACTGGGGCCCAACGGGACCCCAATGGGGCAGAGGGACTCCCCCTATGAGGGAGTGAGGGGGCCTAGCCCACCCAGCCAGCCCCGTAGGTCCTTCGCCTCTCTTTATTTTAAGAGACCGCATGGCCAAAGTGCATGTGTTTTTTTTAAACCAATTTTGTGTGCGTGCAAGTGTGGTGGTTTTTGTGGGGGGGGGGGGGTGGGCGTACTAAGCACAGGCGTACCTTGCATAGCACACCCACCGGGAGCCGGGCTGAGACCACCAAACTCAATTCACATGTAGCCGAGACCGGGATCCGAACCCTTGGCTGCAGAGGTGAATGGCTTGTCGGCGCAGTGCCAATCACGTTGAGCCACCACAGCTCCTGTTTTTTTTTTTTTTAACTGCCCACTAGATGGCGCTTTAATTCCTTGCTATATACACATGCACAGGAGTGGCGGGAGAAATCACAAATGCGATTTGGACAGGAATCGCATCACATTTCTGTTTAAATCGCATGCGAATCTTTGTAAGTGCAATTTGCATCATTTTTGTTCTTTGTTTTGATGCAAAATATCAGTACTCGGTATTAGTAGTACTTGACCAAAAGTATCGATACTTGCCGATCAAAAAAAATTGTATTAGTGCAACCCTAATCTAAGAAAACCTGAACTCAGGTTTAGAGAATTTGTCCCTTCCAAGACTCTGGGCTCTGTAGTTTGGAGGCTCCGAAGAGTCTTGGAGGGAACAAATTCTCTAAACCTGGGTTCAGGTTTTCTTAGATTTGGTAATTCCCAGATTGGGTTTTTGAAGTTTCAGGTGGCTTCAAGGAGTCTTGGGAGGGATGAAAACTCTAACCCTGAGTCCACGTTTTTATCAGATTTTCTCAATGGTTTGGTAATTCTCAGATTGAGTTCTGGAGTTTGGAGACTTCAAGGAGTTCTGGGAGGCACAAAGCCTCTAACACTGAGTCTAGGTTTTTTCAGATTTTCTTTGGGTTTTGTCGTTCCCAGATTGGGTTCTGGAGGTTGGAGGCTTCAGAGAATCTTGGGAGGGACAAAACCCCTAGCCCTGCGTCCTTTAAAACCCAATCTGGGAATTACAAGGGACCCAGGGTTCGAGGTTTAGAGGTTTTGTGCCTACCAAAACTCTTTGAAGTCTCCAAACTTCAGAACACAATTCGGGAATTACTGAATTATGGAGAAAATCTGATCAAATGTGGACCCAGGGTTAGAGGCTTTGTCCCCTCCAAAACCCATCCCGGGAATTACAAAATCGAAGAAAACCTGCACCCAGGTTTAAAGACTTTGCTCCTTCCAAGACTCTTTGATGCCTCCAAACTCCAGAACTCAAATCCAGAAATTGCAAGATCTGAAGAAAATCTGATAAAGCCTGGACCTAGAATTCGAGTTTTCGTCCCTTCCAAGACTCGTTTGAAGCCTCCAAACTCCAGAACCGGAAAGTAGAAAATCTGGAGAAAGTCTGAATAAACTTGGACCCAGAGTTAGAAGTGTCTTCCCTTCAGAAGACTCTTTGAAGCCACCTGAACGCTAAAACCCAATGCAGGAATTGGAGAATTCAGGTGGCTTCAAAAGAGTCTTATGAAGGACTCCTTGGCCCCAGAATCGGCTGCACATCATTACTCTGGATCGGATTCCTTGTAAGTGCAATTTGCATAATTTTTTTCTTTGTTTTGATGCAAATTGCACAGCAAAGTTTCAGTACTCGGTATTAGTAGTACTTGGCCAAAATTATCGATACTTGCAGATCAAAAAAAAATTGTATTAGTGCAACCCTAATCTAAGAAAACCTGAACCCAGGTTTAGAGAATTTGTTCCTTCCAAGACTCTGGGCTCTGTAGTTTGGAGGCTCAGAGTCTTGGAAGGAACAAATTCTCTAAAACTGGGTTCAGGTTTTCTTAGATTTTGTTATTCCCGGGTTGGGTTTTGAAGTTTTGGGTGGCTTCAAGGAGTCTTGGGAGGAACGAAGCCTCTAACCCTGAGTCCACGTTTTTATCAGATTTTTTCAATGATTTGGTAATTCCCAGATTGAGTTCTGGAGTTTGGAGACCTCAAGGAGTTTTGGGGGGCACAAAGCCTCCAACAATGGGTCCAGGGTTTTTCAGATTTTCTTTGGGTTCTGGCGGTTGGAGACCTCAGAGAATCTTGGGAGGGAGAAAACCCCCTAACCCTGAGTCCTTTAAAACCCAATACGGGAATTACAAAGGGAGGGAGAAGAACCCGAGGACTTCGAATAGGGCATACCCCAATTTGGACACCGGTGGAGATCTGTGGCTACTGTCAGACTGTCATTGCTTGGTACAGCCATGCCTGTCCGCATCTACCTTGGCTGCTGAACTTAGCTTTTCAAAACACAGCCGATTTTGGCCACATGAAGGCGACCTTGCATTGCTTGGTAGGGAGAGAACTGAAGTTGTCGCTGTAGGAAATTAGCCGCGTCCCCCGCTCACTGGTATACAGGTGGTGTATTGTGTCATTGATGCTCCTCGGGTCACCAAACTCTATTCATGTGATTGATTTCTCTTGTAGGAGCGAAGAGGTTAACCAACAGAGCAACTTTGTGGTACGTGCCGCTGTCTCTGACCAACGTGGACAAAGTCACAGAAGTTCCCCCAATTCAGGTAATTCTCTGCAGATGGAATTCTGACTTTGTAATTTGGATGTTTTGTATTATAGTTGTTTGTATAACTATCCGAGAGAAAATTGGGGCCATCTGTTGGGGCCGGTCACACCACAATTTCTGTGTTTCCAGTGCTCTGCACATGCTCAGTTGCTCTCTATTCTTGGCACTGTGCCTAAAATCAGAGCCAATTAAGGCCGATTATCTGACCACTTTAAGATTTACTGCTGCGCAAGAGGGAAGAAAGCAAAAGGAATTATACTAACATAGTGGAGGAAACACAGATTAAGGGTGGAGAAAAGAAAAGCAGGAGAGGGGACAGGCCAAACTCTGCTGCCAGGGAGACACAAAAGAGTTAAAGGAGTTGTTAAGGCAGAAGGTGCATTCTATGCATTAAGATTAAAAACCTTCTTTGAGCAGCAGCCCCCCCCCCCCCCCTCTCCAATTACTTACCTGACCCCCATCTTTTTCCAGCGATGTCCACGAGTGTCTTAGCATCTGGGATTCTCCTCCTGATTGGCTGAGATACAGCAGCGGCGTCATTAGCTCCCATGGCTGTCAATCAAAGTTAGTTAGACCATCAGGGGAGGGAGGTCTGATGAAGGCCCTTGAAATGGGTAACCCTTGCTCCATGCGTATGGGTACCATGAGAACGCTCATTATCAAAGCTCTGATGAAGAGGCTTTCTGTCCTTAAAACACATAAGCCTTGCTCCGTGCGCGTGTGCACCGTCTTCATCAGAGCTTTGAAGAGGGTTCCGCCCTTGAAATGCGTAAGCCTTACTCCATGCATATCGGGTACCATGAGAACCCTCTATCAGCTCTGAAGAGGGTTATGCCCTTGAAACGCTTAAGCCTTACTCTATGCATATTGAGAACCCTCTTCATCAGAGCTTTGAAGAGGGTTATGTACTAGGCCTTACTCCATGCATATGGGTACCCTGAGAGCCCTCTTTATCAAATCTCTGAAGAGGGTTATGCCCTTGAAACGCTTAAGCCTTACTCTATGCATATTGAGAACCCTCTTCATCAGAGCTTTGAAGAGGGTTATGTACTAGGCCTTACTCCATGCATATGGGTACCCTGAGAGCCCTCTTTATCAAATCTCTGAAGAGGGTTCTGCCCTTGAAACGCTTATGCCTTACTCCATGCATATTGAGAACCCTTTTCATCAGAGCTCTGAAGAAGAGGGTTCCAATGGTACCCATATGCTTGGAGCAAGGCATATGGGAACCCCTCTTCATCAAATCTCTGATGAAGAGGGTTTTGGCCCTTGAAACACATACACATGTGCATGGAGCAGGGCTTATCTTCCTAATCGGAGCTCTGATGAAGAGGGTTCTGCTCTTGAACCACATAAACCTTACTCCATGCATATGGGTACCATGGGAACCCTCTTCATCAGAGCTCTGATGAAGGGGGTTCTGCCCTTGAAACGTGTAAGCCTTGGTTCATGTGTATGGATACAACTATGCCACTGTATTGGATTGTGTTTGTTCGATCATTGATGCACCTGACTATACTGATGAAGGTGGTTTCTGCCCTTGAAACACGTAAGCCTTGCTCTGTGCACATGTACCTTCTTCATCAGAGCTTTGAAGAGGCTTCTGTACTTCAAAGACCTTACTCCATGCATATGGGTACCATAAGAACCCTCTTCATCAGAGCTCTGATAAAGTAGGGTACCCCTATGCATGGAGTAAGGCTAACACGTTTCAAGGGCAGAACCCACTTTATCAGAGCTCTGATGAAGAAGGTACGCATGTGCATGGAGCAGGGCTTATGTGTTTCAAGGGCAGAAACCCTCATCTTAAGAGATTTGATGAAGAGGGGTTCCCATAAGCCTTGCCCAATGCATATGGGTACCATTGGACCCCTCTTCTTCAGAGCTCTGATGAAGAGGGTTCTGCCCTTGAAAGGTGTAAGCCTTGCTCCGTGCACGTGTATTTTCTTCATCAGAGCTTTGAAGAGGGTACTTCCAAGGCCTTACTCCATGCATATGGGTACCATGAGAACCCTCTTCATCAGAGCTCTGCCCTTGAAACGTGTAAGCCTTGCTTCATGTGTATGGATACAACCATGCCCCTGTATTGGATTGTGTTTGTCCGATCATTGATGCACCTGACTATAGTGATGTTTCGTCTTGAATAAAAAAGTTTTCCGGTAATACTCAAGGTCGGTGCGCCGTCTTTTTGTGTTCTTTTTATAAATAAATGAGAATCTGAAGAGCGCACAGAGGATAAGGTGGCGATGAAAGACCCGGCCACTCCGGAGACGTATTTTTCAGCGATGACACATTGCGGCTCTCACTCATTGGAAGTGATTCCGGGCCCAATCTCCAGCATGGCTTTTACCGTAAACCGGCGATTTATAAAATGTTCGGAAAATTCTCGGGGTCGAGGGGATTGGAGAGTGGCTGTGAAATAATAAATCCTGGAGCAGCAGCTGCTGGGAACGCTCTGTAAATTGGCAGATCCATCGCTCCGAACACAGTAAATACTTCAGAGGCTGAAGAGTCTCCGGAGATAAAAGCGAGGACAATTATGTAACCGGCGTCGGGGTAACGGCGTCTTCTGAGAGCGAAAATATCAAAGAGACCCTGTCAGGGGTAATAAAACAACAATGGCCGTTCGCTGCAATGAACGCGGCGTTATCAGAGGTCCCACCTGTCCGATAATTGGAACCGCGTCCTTCCTCCTCGTACAGGCCCCTCTCCTGTGTGCAGGCCCCCCTCCCGTGTGCAGGCCCCCCTCCCGTGTGCAGGCCCCCCTCCCGTGTGCAGGCCCCCCTCCCGTGTGCAGGCCCCCCTCCCGTGTGCAGGCCCCTCTCCCCTGTGCAGGCCCCTCTCCCCTGTGCAGGCCCCTCTCCCCTGTGCAGGCCCCTCTCCCCTGTGCAGGCCCCTCTCCCCTGTGCAGGCCCCCTATAGAAATGTACTCAACTACCGCAAGTGTTACATTGTATGAAATCTTTCATCCAACCTCCTAAATGATACAATTTAGTTTTTATCAATAACAATTTTTATTGGTCAGAGATTCAAGTGTACACGGCTTCCAGTCAGTCATTCAATGCTCTAATCATGTAAAGACAAAATAAAGAGAAGTTACATTAACAATAAAGCAAGGAGTATGCATTTTCTCTGCTTGGCTTTTGCCAATTTGCCAGCATGCTTATCAAAGCTGGCGTCGCCAACGTGGCGGAAAACTGCATGACGTGGCTAATCTGAGCAGTAGCATAACAGTGGGAGACGCTAGGGGTCTCCAGAGATTAAAGAGGAAAAAGAAGAGGGGGAAGAGAGAGGGGGTGTCACCAAACTGGCCTGTGTACCTCCTCAGGGTGGGTCCTCCCGGCAGTGCCACAGCTCCCAGACCTCGTTGCGTGCCTCCAATCGGTCCCACAATCTGGCGATCATCTTCTCCATGGTTTCCACGGCTTTGACTCTGGCGCACAGGGCCTCAGGGGAGGGGGGAGACCGGTGTTTCCAATGCAACGCCACCATGCATCGCGCTGCCGTAAGAATGTGTCGGGCCAGTTTCTTATATGGGGGTGGGAGCCCAGTCGGGGGGGGGGGGAGACCCAGGATGAAGTATTTTGGGGAGGAAGGGATGAGAAGAGTGTGTTGGGGGGTGTGCATTTTGTGCAAGGGGTATTTGGGCGGGGGGGGTCGATTTTGTGCTAGAAGGAGGGATTTGGGAGTTGATTCTGTGCTAAGAGGGGGGGTGGGGTAATTTTGTGCTAGCATGGGGGGGGGTGATTTTCTACTAGGAGAGAGTTGATTTTGTACTGGGGGTGGGGGGCTGATTTTGTACTTGGAGGGGGGGGGATTAGGGATGGGGGTGGGTTTTGAGCTAGGAGGGAGATTTGGAAGGGGCGGTAGATTTTGTACTAGGAGGGGGGTTGATTTTGTGCTGGGAGGGAAGGGTTGATTTTGTACTAGGAAAGGCATTTGGAAGAGGAGGCTGACATTGTACTAGGAGAGCGGAGGGTTGATTTTGTACTAGGAGGGGTAATTTTGGAGGTGAGGGTTGATTTTGTACTAGGAGGGGTAATTTGGGATCGGTGTGGGTTTTGTGCTAGAAGGTGGGTTTTAAAAGGAGGGTTGAATTTGTACTAGGAGGGGGTGTTGATTTTGTGCTAGGAGGGGTAATTTGGGAGGGGAGGGTTTATTTTGTACTAGGAGGAGGGATTTGAGAGGGGAGGGTTGATTTTGTGCTAGGAGGGGTAATTTGGGAGGGAAGGGTTTATTTTGTACTAGGAAAGAGATTTCGAAGAGGAAGTTGACATTGTACTAGGAGAGGGGAGGGTTGATTTTTGTACTAGGAGGAAGGGTTGATTTTGTGCTGGGGGGAGGGGTAATTTGGGAGGGGAGGGTTGATTTTGTACTAGGAAAGGGATTTTAAAGAGGAAGTTGACATTGTACTAGGAGAGGGGAGGGTTGATTTTGTACTAGGAGGAAGGGTTGATTTTGTGCTGGGGGGGGGGGGCAATTTGGGAGGGGAGGGTTGATTTTGTACTAGGAAAGGGATTTCAAAGAGGGAGTTGACGTTGTACTAGAAGAGGGGAGGGTTGATTTTGTACTAGGAGGGGTAATTTGGGAGGGGAGAGTTGATTTTGTTCTAGGAGGAGGGTTTTGGGATCGGGGTGGGTTTTGTTCTAGGAGGGGGGGTTTTGAAGGGGCGGTAGATTTTGTGCTAGAAGGGGGGGGGGTTGATTTTGTGCTAGTAGGGGTAATTTGGGAGGGGAGAGTTGATTTTGTACTAGGGAAGGCATTTGGAAGAGGGGGCTGACTTTGTACTAGGAGGGGTAATTTGGGAGGGGAGGGTTGATTTTGTGCTTGGAGGGGGGATTTGGAAATCGGGGTGGGTTTTGTGCTAGAAGGGGGGTTTTAGGAGGGGGGGTTGAATTTGTACTAGGAGGGGGGTGCTGAATTTGTACTAGGAGGGGGGATTTGGGAGGGGGGTTGATTTTTCTCATTAGCCCGGCTAATTCAAATGTGTTTTTTTCTTCATATATATATCTGGAGTTCCCCTTTAAGCGGGGGCGTGGTCCCCGGCCCGGTGAGGTCCACCTGTCTCCTTCGGTCCCATTAGTAGGAGAACCCGTGAAGGGAGTGCGTGTAAAAGAGCGCCTGTGACAGGGAAAAGGCGGCATTTAACCCGCGTAAGCGAAAAGCGGTTTAATTTTTTTTTACATTTCATCCGGAAAAATGGGCAAATTAATTGCATAATTGAGCCGCGCCGAGCGCCGCGCCGCATTGCGTTTCTGGGTTAGAGGAGAAATTACAGACCAGAGGGCTTGCTTGACTTGGCCCTGACTTGGCAGAGATATGGATGAGTGAGTCACAGGATGGGGGGGGGGGAGGGGGGGACGCGGCCCTCGCTGAGATGCTGGAGGATTGGAAGACACGAATCGGGATTCTCAGGTCACACGGCTGCCACCCGAGCCGATCGTTTGTAGCCGAGCAAATCGATCTTTAGTTGTGTCCATTGAAGAGCAACTAAAAAATAAAATGACTTTGATAGCCGATAACGTTTTATTGTAGAAGAACATTAAAGGGGAACTCCGCTTTCATGGAGGGAAAAAAAGAAATAAAAAAATAATATAACATATACAGTTTCTCACAAAAGTAAGTACACCCCTCCCATTTGTGGAAATCTTTTCATGTAACAACACTGAAGAAATGACACTTTGTATCTCCAATGTTGTGTAGTGAGTGTACATGGGGGGGGGGGGGGGGAGGGGAGGGGTGTACACAGGGGGGAGGGGTTGTGTAGTGAGTGTGCAGCTTGTATAACAAATCACTCAACACACAGCCATTAATGTCTAAACCACTGGCAACAAAAGTCAGTACACCCGTAAGTAAAAATGTCCAAATTGGGCCCAATTGGGCTTGTCCACTACGGATCCCCCCCCAGATCCTTCTCCGCTACGGGTCCACCCCAGATTCTTCTCCACTACGGATCCCCCCGATCCTTCTCCACTACGGATCCCCCCCCATCCTTCTCCACTACGGATCCCCCCCCATCCTTCTCCACTACAGATCCCCCCCAGATCCTTCTCCACTACGGATCCCCCCCAGATCCTTCTCCACTACGGATCCCCCCCAGATCCTTCTCCACTACGGATCCCCCCCCAGATCCTTCTCCACTACGGATCCCCCCCCAGATCCTTCTCCACTACGGATCCCCCCCCAGATCCTTCTCCACTACGGATCCCCCCCCAGATCCTTCTCCACTACGGATCCCCCCCCAGATCCTTCTCCACTATGGATCCCCCCCCAGATCCTTCTCCACTATGGATCCCCCCCAGATCCTTCTCCACTATGGATCCCCCCCCAGATCCTTCTCCACTATGGATCCCCCCCCAGATCCTTCTCCACTATGGATCCCCCCCCAGATCCTTCTCCACTACGAACCCCCCCCCCCCCCACAACTTATCTTTAAGTGGGCCATTTTTTTTTAAGTGGTGATCCTCATCCATAACCCTAATCCAGTCATCGGCGTCCCTCTCACCGTGGTGCTCTCTGTTTTCTTGGCTCCGATGTGGAGAGCGCAGAGCTTTCATTGTGCTGTCCCACTGAGCAGCGAACACGTTGTATCACAAGTGCCACAATATGGCTGCTGGATGGAGGAGGCTCGCCTGCGCCTGGCACACACAACGCAAGTCCCTGATGCCGAGGTTAGAATTAAAATATTAGAAGCTGTGATTGAGTTGTGCCAAAAACAAAAAGACTTGTTTTATTGTCACCCTGCATCAAAGGAATGTCGTAGTGCCAGTCATCTCCATACAACTCGGCAAATTACAGCACCGCAAATTACATTGATCGGCTGGCTTATAGTAAGGCGTCAGCGCCTCAAATCAAAGCCATAAAAGCCTGAATATCAAAGTAGCTGTGATCTGCTGTGCGCTCCCTGTGGGTTCCCTCCGCTGAGGACTGTGTACGGGAAAATGCAGCGAAAACAAGTTCTTTCTCAAGCAGCCATGGCGACACGTCCTCCATTTACAGCTTTACATCATACATTTATAGTGATGAGAATGACAACAGAATAATGCAGCTTCAGTCACCCCCACACCGCAAAATCAATCAATAAAATAACGCACCTTCCTTCACCCTTTCCTTTTCCCCTTACCTTTGTCCATTCCTCCCTTTTCCATTTCCTTCCTTCTTTCCTTCCTTTTCCCTTTTCTTCCTTCTTTCCTTTGCCCTTTCTTTCCTGTTTCATTTACCCATTCATTTCTTCCTTCTTTTGCCCATTCTGTCCATTCTCACTTCTTTCTTCCTTTCCCTTCCCCCCACCCTTCTTTTCTTACCTTTGCCCCCTCTTTTCTTTTAATTTGCCCACTCTTTTCTTTTAATTTGCCCACTCTTTTCTTTTAATTTGCCCCCCCTCTTTTTTTTAAAATTTGCCCCTCTCTTTTATTTTCCTTTGCTCATTCTTTGCCCCTTTTTTGGTTCTTCCCTTTTGCCCCTTTTCTTTCTTTGCCCCTTTTCTTGCTTTCATTCCTTCATTTTTTCCTTTGCTCATTTCTTCCTTCTTTCCTTTCTTTGCCCACTCATTCTAACCTTTGCCATTGCTTCCTTTCTTCTTTCCTTTCCTTCACCCCTTCATTTCTTCTTTCCTTTCCTTTGCCCATTCCTTCCTTCCACCTTCCTTTGCCCATTCCTTCCTTTCACCTTCCTTTGCCCATTACTTCCTCCTTTCCCTCTTTTTTACCATTCTTCTTTTCAAAAGCTCATTCATTCCTTCTTTCTTTGCCCCTGCCCTTTTTTTCCTTCTTTTTTTTCCCCCCTTCCTGACTTTTTTTTATTTTCTTCCTTCCTTTTTTTTCTTCCTTTTTTACTTTCCTTCATTTAACTCCTTTTTCTTCTTCTGTTTTCCTTTCCCTTTCCCTTTCCCTTTCTCTTCTCCTTCTCTTCTCCTTCTCTTCTCTTCTCTTCTCTTCTCTCTCTCTCTCTCTCTCTCTCTCTCTCTCTCTCTCTCTCTCTCTCTCTCTCTCTCTCTCTCTCTCTCTCTCTCTCTCTCTCTCTCTCTTCTCTCTATTTCTCCTCTCTTCTCTCTCTCTCTCTCTCTTCTCTCACTCTCTCTCTCTTCTCTCTATCTCTCTTCTCTTCTCTCTATCTCTCTTCTCTCTCTCTCTCTCTCTTTTCCCTCTCTTCTCTTTTTTTTTCCTGCTTTCATTTATTTATTTTGTATTGATGTAATTATCATTAATAGGAAATAAAAAATAAATCTCCCCCCCCCCAAAATCAATTAATAAAATAACGCACCTTCCCTCACCCTTTCCTTTTCCCCTTACCTTTGTCCATTCCTTCCTTCTTTCTTTCCTTCCTTTTCCCTTTTCTTCCTTCTTTCCTTCCTTTTTCTCCCTTTCCTTCCTTCTTTCCTTTGCCCTTTCTTTCCTGTTTCATTTACCCATTCATTCCTTCCTTCTTTTGCCCATTCTGTCCTTTCTCACTTCCTTCCTTCCTTTCCCTTCCCCCCACCCTTTTTTTCTTTCCCTTCCCCCCACCCTTTTTTTCTTTCCCTTCCCCCCACCCTTTTTTTCTTTCCCTTCCCCCCACCCTTTTTTTCTTTCCCTTCCCCCCACCCTTTTTTTCTTTCCCTTCCCCCACCCTTTTTTTCTTTCCCTTTGCCCCCACCCTTTTTTTCTTTCCCTTTGCCCCCACCCTTTTTTTCTTTCCCTTTGCCCCCACCCTTTTCTTTTCCTTTGCCCCCTCTTTTCCTTCTCTCTCTCTCTCTCTCCCCCCCCCTCTCCCTCCCTCCTCCCCCCACCACCACCTATTTCTTCCCTCCACCACCTATTTCTTCCCTCTCTTCTTTTTTTTTTTTCTGCTATCATTTATTTCTTTTTGTATTGATGTAATTATCATTAATAGGAAATAACAAAGGAATCTCACCCCCCCCCCCCCGGGTGATCTTTTGTAGGGCGGATTTATCTTTAAATTGTTCCCATTTTCTCTGTTCTAACCAAATGGAATTTCTTCTGTTTAAATGAAATTTTAAATTTTATTGTTGGCCCGTAGAAGAGCCATAAATCCAGAGCGGGGTATGTGAGAACGCGACCAAATTCTTCCTGTGAAAAATCGAAAAATCCGCTTCGGCCCTCGAGTCCCAGCCCGATCGTTTTCTTTCTTGGCCGGCTGACTCCCATTTTCCGTTGCAGAAATAAAGACACTTTTGGTGGAAAACTGGCTGAAAATTTTCCACTGCTGTAAACACGGGGGATTTGTGTATAGCAGCGATCGCAGTCACGTGCGCGTCAATTATCACGCCATTTGCATCCTGTGAGATATCTTCACATCTACATCTTGCTTTCCATGACCGCTAAATATAGACTCAGACTCGTGTCGTCGGGTTCATTAAAATTGTGTTTTAATTTTTTATTTTAACCACTTCCAGTCCGGGGCGAATTCTGACATTCCTCGCCTACGTGTAAACGTCGGCGGCCTTTTTTTTTTTTTTTTTCTAGCAAATTACTTGGGACCCCCAAGCGGTATACTGTACAGTAAAACCTTGGTTTGAGAGCGTTTTGCAAGACAAGCAAAATGTTTTAATAATTTTTGCCTTGATATACAAGCGATGTCTTGATATAAGAGCAGCGTCATGTCACAACTGAGTATAAGCCCTGGTTCACACTGGGCTGCGGGAGTGAAATCGCGCGATTTCAGCTGAACTCGCGCGATTTCACTCCCTCTGGCAGTCCCGATTTCGGCGCGATTTAGGAGACATCGGTGCAGGGTTCTGCACAGATGTCAATGTAAATCGCGTCCTGAAATCGCAAAAAGTAGTACAGGAACTACTTTTTGAAATCGGTGCAGCGCCGCAGATGCGGCGTCGCACCGATTAGGACGGTGTCATTGCCGGCAATTTGAGATGCGATTTCACTAAATCGTACCCAGTGTGAACCTGGGCTAAAAGAGAAGAGGGGCGCCTCTAAGTGTAGCAATATGGGTTACATTTAATGAAGGGACAACATTTAGCAACTTATTGCTACACTTAGAGGAGGAGGAGCCTCTCTTCTCTTTTATACTCTGGAGCTCCTGCTGTATTTTGCTTCTAATCCCCTTGGGGAGGCTTCCATTGGATGGACATTTTATGGTCACACAACCAATCGCATCGCTATAATCTTTTTTAATGGACTATAAACTGAAGGACTTATGAATAAATGGCTGTGGAACGAATTATTTGATTTTCCATTATTTCTTATGGGGAAATTCGCTTTGATATACAAGTGCTTTGGATTACAAGCATGTTTCTGGAACAATCTATTAACGCAATCCCAGGTTGTACTGTACAGTGGAAATTCGGGTTACGAGCTTTATCCGTTCCAGGAGAACGCTCGTAATCCAAAGCACTCGCATATCAAAGCGAGTTTCCCCATGGAAGTCAAGAATTTGTTCCGTATTGACGTTAATGGCGTGCAATAACGCAGCTCGGCTGACCTCGGAAAGGCTCAGGAACAGAGTGTTTCTGAGTCTTTCCAAGTATTCCCGAGGAGTCGGGGGGGGGGGCGCCGGAGAGCCTCGGAAACAGGCGAAAAGACGCAAGGCCCCAGAGCACTCGCATATCAAAGCGAGTTTCCCCATTGAAGTCAATGTAAACGAAAATAATTTGTTCCGTGTTGACGTTAATGGAATGCAATAACACAGCTCGGCTGAACAGGAAAGGCTCAGGAACAGAGTGTTTCCGAGTCTTTCCAAGTATTCCCGAGGAGTCGGGGGGGGGGGGGGGGGGGCCGCGCCGGAGAGCCTCGGAAACAGGCGAAAAGAAGCGAGTCCCCAGAGCACTCGCATATCAAAGCGAGTTTCCCCATGGAAGTCAATAATTTGTTCCGTATTGACGTTAATGGCGTGCAATAACGCAGCTCGGCTGACCTCGGAAAGGCTCAGGAACAGAGTGTTTCCGAGTCTTTCCAAGTATTCCCGAGGAGTCGGGGGGGCACCGGAGAGCCTCGGAAACAGGCGAAAAGACGTGAGCCCCCCCCCCCCCGGAAAAATAGCCATCCTCCGGCCTTTCCGTGCATTTCGGACCTGCGCCGATCGCTGACGTTCGCCTCCGGCGCCCCCCCCCCCCACCTCAGGCCAAACGCGGTACTGCACACCGCTTTGGCCTAAATCCTGCTCTCGTTTTTGGAGACAGCTCTCGCAAACTGAGTTACGATTTCCTAACATACAGCGCTTGTATTGCGAAACGCTTGTTAACAGCGTTACTCGCAAGCCGAGGTTCCACTGTATTTGCTTTTAACTGCAGTTTTACTTTTTTTAAATGAATAAAAAAAAATACCAAGATAGTTAGCGGTTTTGTGTTTTGTTTTGTGGTTCCCTTCTTTTTGGTTTTATCTTTTAGTAGATTTGGTCTTCGGGGCCCCCCAAGTGTTGGGGCAAGGAGAAAGGGTATCTTTTATCCTAAAGTAGATGAGGAAGGTAAATGAAGAAGTTTTATATATATAATAAATGTACCCCAGGTTAATGGATGATGTGATATTATATATTGGGTATATTTCGAGCCTTCATGGCTTTTGATTCATTAGGGTGGTGTAGTAATTAACCTGTGGTAACCCTTATGCCGCTTTCACGCGATCGTGTTTTTCCCGGCCAAATCATGTCGGAATTCCGACGGAATTGCATCGGAGAAAAATAGAACATGTTCTATATCTAAACGCCCGATGGAATTAAAGGGGGCGTTCCAGTCCATTTTTATGTTTATTAAAAATCGGCAGCTACAAAAAGTGTACCTGCTGGCTTTTAATAAAAAGACACTTGCCTGCTCCACAGTTCCAGCGACGCGCCGGCCGGGGGCTCCGCTCCTCGCCGGCCGGCGTCTTCATTCCTAGTGTGGGCACCCGTCGGTGACAGCTTTTCGGCTTCGCGGCCGGGCACTGCGCATGCGCGAGCGGCACTGCGCATGTGCGAACGCCGGGGCGCTGCGCCGTCCGATCGGACAGGCGATCGCCTGGGACCTGTGACGTGTCCTAGGCGATCTCTTGCAGGGAGGGGCTGAAGATAGGCGATTAAGCTAATCGCCTAACCAGCCCCTCGGCGGAAGTGGGACAGGAAGTCCCACTCCTCCTGAAACCCCCCCCCCCCCCCAAAAAAAAAAATTGCATGCCAATGTGGCATGTAAGGGGGTGAGGAGTGGGTTAAGCGGAAGTTTAATTTTTGAGTGGAACTCCGCTTTAATCGGAATTTTCGAAGAAAAAAACGCCTCCGATGGGGGCTACACGCGACCGGAATGTCAGTTAGACTTTTCGTATCGGAAATTCCGATCGTGTGTATTACTTTTAGTTTTATGGATTAAATACGAGTCGCTGCTGGTTTATCTGATTTTATATGTGCTGTTGGTCTTGATTTATTTGCCATTTTAATATACCGTATATACTCGAGTATAAGCCGAGGTTTTTCAGCACACCTGATCTCCTGGACTTTGGGGACCCGGTACCAGGACACATGTAGCCCCCCCACTCTTCCTCTACAAGTGTGCAGAAGTTTTTTGTCCAGGGGACCTACGGCCGGGGAGCATCGATTCTTTTTTTTTTTCAAAGCCGGGCACCCCTTCCATAGACTCCCATGTTAAATGGTAATTTCTCTGGTGACTTTGGGGAACCTGTACTGTCCGGTCGTAGGTCTTGGCACACATGTAGCCCAATTTCTCTTGCATAAGTTTGCAAAGTTTGTTGTCTGGGGGACCTACGGCTGGGGAGCACCGATTTTTTTTTTTTTCAAGGCCGGGCACCCCTTCCATAGACACTCATGTTAAACGGCAGTCTAGTCATGGGCACAGTGAGGCATGGGCACAGTGAGACATGCACATGGGCACAGTGAGGCATGGGCACAGTGAGACATGCACATGGGCACAGGGAGGCATGGGCACAGTGAGGCATGGACACAGTGAGACATGCACATGGGCACAGTGAGGCATGGACACAAAAAATAAAAAATAAATAAATATATATATATCTATTATATAAATCTATTTTTTTTCCCTAGGAAATAACTGAGATTTGATACCTTCAAATGCCCCCCCCCCCCCCCGCTTTCCAACCCACAACCCCCTCTCCATATTGTTCCAATCAAATGCTCCTTTCTCCTGTGGGGGGTTCTATAAAAATGTCTCCATGAAGTGGACAGACCCTTTTAATGATGACTTCCAGAAGCGATCGTCCTCCTTAGACAGACGGAAGGTGCGATCGAAGTTACTCGATCTTTTTTCTTTTGAGGTTGAGGTTTTCACACCTTTTTTTTTTTCTGTGTGAATGTGATCTCTGCGGGGGGGGGGGGAGAAGTCACACGGCTGGCAACGTGTTATTTTTTTTCCGTTTGGAAGAATCCCGACCTCAGACTGAAGAGAAGTGTGACAGCGCTACAGCTGTGAGTCACCTGCCAGAAGCTTCTCCTCTTGCCAAACATGTTACGGAGAACGCGCGCCAACTTTTTTTTTTTTTTAAAGGGCGACTCCACCTGGAACTGAATTATGTTTATGCAGAATGGTTTACTTTTCTCATGGCTTTTACTGCCTTTGAATGGGCTCCAGCGCAACAACATTTGTACCTGCAATATTTTCTCCACTTCCATTGTGGTGTGCTGTAGCACAGAGTCATAGGTTTTAGGCATTTTTTTAGAGCCAGTCCCCCCTGCCCCCGAGGAGCTTGCATCAGTCCCCCCTGCCCCCGAGGAGCTTGCATCAGTCCCCCCTGCCCCCGAGGAGCTTGCATCAGTCCCCCCTGCCCCCCGAGGAGCTTGCATCAGTCCCCCCTGCCCCCCGAGGAGCTTGCATCAGTCCCCCCTGCCCCCGAGGAGCTTGCATCAGTCCCCCCTGCCCCCCGAGGAGCTTGCATCAGTCCCCCCTGCCCCCCGAGGAGCTTGCATCCCCCTGCCCCCCGAGGAGCTTGCATCGGTCCCCCCTGCCCCCCGAGGAGCTTGCATCGGTCCCCCCTGCCCCCCGAGGAGCTTGCATCGGTCCCCCCTGCCCCCAGAGGAGCTTGCATCGGTCCCCCCTGCCCCCAGAGAAGCTTGCATCAGTCCCCCCTGCCCCCAGAGAAGCTTGCATCAGTCCCCCCTGCCCCCAGAGGAGCTTGCATCCGTCCCCCCTGCCCCCCGAGGAGCTTGCATCCGTCCCCCCTGCCCCCCGAGGAGCTTGCATCAGTCCCCCCTGCCCCCCGAGGAGCTTGCATCAGTCCCCCCTGCCCCCCGAGAAGCTTGCATCCGTCCCCCCTGCCCCCAAGCAGTGTACATTCGTTCCTGGCCCCCAAGCAGCGTACATTCGTTCCTGGCCCCCAAGCAGCGTACATTCGTTCCTGGCCCCCAAGCAGCGTACATTCGTTCCTGGCCCCCAAGCAGCGTACATTCGTTCCTGGCCCCCAAGCAGCGTACATTCGTTCCTGGCCCCCAAGCAGCGTACATTCGTTCCTGGCCCCCAAGCAGCGTACATTCGTTCCTGGCCCCCAAGCAGCGTACATTCGTTCCTGGCCCCCAAGCAGCGTACATTCATCCCTGCCCTCAGGCTCGGTTCACCATGGTGTGATGCGGGTTCCCATCAGTCCTACTGCCCCAGAGTTGAGATTTACACAAAAGTGAGGGGTGTACTTACTTTTGTGAGATTACTGCATCAGCAAGTGCATATCCTAACTATACCAATCACTTTTAATCATGTTTATAAATAAATGATCAATTTTTTTTTTTCTGTAATATAAAAATCTGTTGTATTTTCAGTACGAGAATGAAGGAAAAGAAGAGGAGGGGAAGAAGAGGTACGAAAATCAGAAACTGGATCGTCTGGAAACCAAACTGAGGAATGGTGACAGCATTGTTACCGTCATTAACCCAGGTGAGGGGATGCGGGGGGAGTTTGCTTTATTCAATAAATAGATACGTTCAATCAATAAAATCCATCAATAAATGAAATATAGAAATTAATGAATAACCTTTATTAACGTAATAAATGAAATCCTATAAAAGTTTATTAATAATTTTAATAAAAATAAAGTCTCTACAATTTTTTTTATTTTTTTTAAAATAAATCAATAGAATGTTATTATTAAATTTAAATCAATATATATTAGTTTGGTCTGTTCAGGTTTTTCACAGATTGGGACTTTGATTGCTTCCCCCTGCCTCTCTAGAATAATTCAAACAACCAGCCTGAATAATGATAAAGGCCTAACCAATCCATGGGGAGGTGTGCCCAGATGGTGGCTGAGTAGCTGATAAATATTCTGACCCCCAGCCCCAGGAAGTTCCTGTAGAACAGAAGGTGGTAGACAATAGCTGGTTAAGAAACCTATTCAGTAGACCGATGTTGTCGGGTTTTGTCTTCTCTTTTATTTATCTTTTCTGACACTCTGGAGATGAGTTTCCGGCTCCTCCGCAATGTTGTTGAATCCAAATGTAGCGCCGCACGCGGTGTTGTTATCGGAGATGTTCACGTTCAAGGAGAGAAGACGTGAAAAAAAAACGTTTCGCGGCAGAACGACTTTTATGTTGATAACACTTCTGAATGAAAGTTCTGATTTTCCGCAGATACTTTTCCCCAGTCTGTGATTTTCGTGTTCGCTTTAAACTTCGAGCGCCAGGCGGGGTGTTTGGGCAGTGGCGCGGCAGTTGCCTAGCAACATTTCACAAGGGGTAATGATTGCCTTTTGGTTTGTACACAGATAACGTTGTGCTCTGACGTCTTTGTTCTTTTCCGTTTCTTGATCTCCAAGTGGAAAATGTAACTGAGCTATTTTTTTATTTATTTTATATATATATTTTTTTACTTTTTTTTTTTGGAGAGCAGAAAGTAATAAATATATATTTTTTACATTTTTTTATTTTATATATATTTATTTTATATATATATTTTTTTACTTTTTTTTTGGAGAGCAGAAAATAATAAATATATATTTTTTACATTGAGCTGAACTCCCACAGCTCTGCTCTCTCTCCTTGTGCAGGGTGACATGTTTAGTCTCCGCCCCCTCCTGTAGTTTTTTGGAGTGGGTGGAGCCTGCTGGGCCCCTCCCACAGCTTTGCTCTCCCTCCTTGTGCAGGGTGACATGTTTAGTCTCCGCCCCCTCCTGTAGTTTTTTGGAGTGGGTGGAGCCTGCTGGGCCCCTCCCACAGCTCTGCACTCTTCTTGTGCGGAGGGAATGGTCTGGTCTCCGCCCCCTCTTTTAATTTTCTGCAAGCTGTAGTGGGTGGAGCCTGCTGGCCCCTCCCACAGCTCTGCTCTCTCTCCTTGTACAGGGTGACTGATCTTGTCTCCGCCCTCCTGTAGTTTTCTGTAGTGGCCCCTCCCACAGTTCTGCTCTCTCTCTCTCCCTGTACAGTGACTGGTCTTGTCTCCGCCGCGCCTGTAGTGGGTGGAGCCAGCTGGGCCCCTCCCACAGCTCTGCTCTCTCTCCTTTTACAGCATGGGTGCTCAATAGGGTTGCCACCTCATCCCTTTAAACCCGAACACATATTAATTACACAGGTTCTGTGGCTGATTAAGGTGATAATTAAACTCACTTGGGGCCTTATCTGCTTTTAATTAGCCGCAGAATCTGTGTAATTCAAAGGTGTTCGGGTTTAAAAGGGATGAGGTGGGAACCCTAGTGCTCAACCTGTGGCCCTCCAGCTGTTCCAAAACTACAAGTCCCATGAGGCTTTGCAAGGCTGAACAGGCATGATGGGACCTGTAGTTCTGAAACATCTGGAGGGCCACAGGTTGAGCACCCATGTTTTACAGGGTGACTGGGCTTGTCATTGCCCCCTTCTTTAGTTTTCTTTAGTGGGTGAAGCCTGCTGGGGCCCTCCCAAAGTTGTTCCCCCCTCTCCTTGTGCAGGGTGACTGGTTTTGTCACCACCCCCTTCTGTCATTTTCTGTAGTGGGTGGAGCCTGATGGGCCCCTCCCAATGTTTTGCTTCCTCTCCTTGTGCAGGGGGGACTGGTCTTGTCTCCACCCCTTTCTATTGTGGGTGGACCCTGCTGGATCCCTCCCACAGCTCTGCTCTCTCTTCTTGTGCAGGGGAGACTGGTCTTGTCTCCGCCTCCTTCTGTAGTGGGTGGACCCTGCTGGATCCCTCCCACAGCTCTGCTCTCTCTTCTTGTGCAGGGGGACTGGTCTTGTCTCCGCCCCCCTTGCAATTTTCTGCAGGCAGGCTGTAGTTGGTGTAGCCTGCTGGGCCCCTCCCACAGTTTTCCTCTTTTTCTGCAGGGTGACTCGTCTTGTCTCCACCCCCTTCTGTAGTGGGTGGACCCTGCTGGACCCCTCCCAAAGCTCTGCTCTCTTCTTGTGCAGGGTGACACAGGTCTTGTCTCCGCACCCTCCTGTATTTTTCTGTAGTGGGTGGAGCCTGCTGGGCCCCTCCCACAGCTCTGCTCTCCCTCCTTGTGCAGGGTGACTGGTTTTGTCTCGGCCCCCTCCTGTAGTTTTCTGTAGTAGATGGCGCCTGCTGGGCCCCTCCCACAGCTCTGCACTCTTCTTGTGCAGAGGGAATGGTCTGGTCTCCGCCCCTCTTGTAATTTTCTGCAAGCTGTAGTGGGTGGAGCCTGCTGGCCCCTCCCACAGCTCTGCTCTCTCTCCTTGTACAGGGTGACTGGTCTTGTCTCCGCCCCCTCCTGTAGTTTTCTGTAGTGGGTTGAGCCTGCTGGGACCCCTCCCACAGCTCTGCACTCTCTCCTTGTGCAGGGAGACTGGTCTTGTCTCTGCTCCCCCCCCCCTGCAATTTCCTTCAGGCAGGCTGTAGTTGATGGAGCCTGCTGAGCCCCTCCCACAGTTTTCCTCTCTTTTTCTGCAGGGTGACTGGTCTTGTCTCCGCCCCCTTCTGTAGTGGGTGGACCCTGCTGGACCCCTTCCACAGCTCTGCTCTCTCTCCTTCCTTGTGCAGGGTGACAGGTCTTGTCTCCGCACCCTCCTGTAGTTTTCTGTAGTGGGTGGAGCCTTCTGGGCCCCTCCCACAGCTCTTCTCTCTCGTGCAGGATGACAGGTCTTGTCTCCGCCCCTCCTGTAGTTTTCTGTAGTGGGTCCCTCCCACAGCTCTGCTCCCTCTCCTTGTTCAGTGTGACTGGTCTTGTCTCTGCCGCTCCTGTAGTGGGTGGAGCCAGCTGGGCCCCTCCCACAGCTCTGCTCTCTCTCCTTTTACAGGGGTTTGCCCCCCTCTCCTTGTGCAGGGGGACTGCTCTTGTCTCCGCCCCCCTCTTCTAGCGTTCTGCAGGCAGGCTGTAGTGGGTGGAGCCTGCTGGACCCTTCCCACAGCTCTGCTCTCTGCACAGCACAGTGATGAGGTCCCAGCTACTTTTTTTACTAGGTAGTATCTGGGTTTATAAAGGCATTTGGTGCACGCAGAGTGGATTTGTATCCTTTGTGGCAGAATGAAGGATTCTGTACCGGGGGACCCGAACTTTGGTGTATAGAAAGTCCAATAAGAACGCCGGACCAATGAACCTGAGAGTCCAAAAACCTTCAACGTTGGTATCCGTTCAGCAGGACAACATAAACGGCCGATGCGTTTCAGGGGGATCGATGGGCTGAAATGCGTACTATTGCTTCTTTTCTTCCCGAGTACTCTGTTACTTTGTTTCTTTTTTCATAGAAGCTGCGGTGATCCTGCTATTTTGAGTCCCCCCCCCCCCCCAAGTTTCCACTTTAAAGCATCGAAAGGAACGCACGTGCACCCCCCGCCCGCAGGACGCACGGCCTTGTTTATTTTCCATGAAGACGGCGGTAAACAGAACCCGCGGGCCTCGGATCGAATGTTCCAAATAAAGCGTTTTTATTACCTCGTACTTCGGAGATCTCTCTGGTAACCAGATCCTCCCGTACAGCCGGCGCCAGATTTTATTGGTTTTGCAGCTCCCGGGGGGGATTGACATGGAGAGGCAATCTGACAATATTGGTTACTTCTGTAGTCCTGTAGAGCGCGGTGCGCGAGGTCGGCGCCTTCGCGGGGCTCCCCATGGGAAAGGGACCTTTTTTTTTTTTTTTTAATATTCCGGAGACGTTTCTATCGTTATCATCGTTACAATGTCACAAAATCTCCTTCACACCGACGCATGGAGCCGTATAATATTTATTCCGGGATGGCGGGCGCCGCCAACCATAGAAATAGCCATGTGACGGTTTGTGTTTAAACTCCTCCTTTTTTTTTTTTTTCTTTATTCAATTTTTGAAAACGAAACAAGCCAACAATAAAACAATTAAAATCGACGGTAGTATTCCTGTAATAGACATAAGAATGCATTTCATACCCCACAGTCTACATAGAATTACCTATTCAAAACATGGGTACCTTTTCCAGTCTACCGACTCCCCCCCCCCCCCTCCCCCTACCTACGAAAGACCACCCACCCTCTCCATCCAACACTATCCTCAACAACAAAAAAAGGGGGGGGGGAGTACAAACGATACCAAAACAATGAAAGGGTGTACCAGAAGGGCCCGTAAATGTCTGCCTCCCTGATTCTACCTCACAAGCCCCGTTTGCCCATAATCACCTCCAACCCGTGGCTGCCCTGAAAAAAAAAAATCCCCAGAAATTATCCGTTAACAGAAAAAAATAAAAGGGGGAGGAGGAAAAATGATGAAAAAGAGGGTACCAGAAGGGCCCATAAATGGCTGCCTCTCATATTCTACCTCACAAACCCTATCTGCCTCCATCACCTCTAACCTCTGGCTTCCCTAAGAAAAGAAAATCCCCATAAATGATCTATAAACGGCAGAAAAAAGGGGGGAGGGGTGGAAGAGTACAAATGATACATAACACTTAAAAAAGAGGGTACCAGGAGGACCCATAAATGGCTGCCTTCCAGATTCTACCTCACTAGCCCCATTTGCCCCCATCACCTCCAACCCGAAGCTTCCCTAAGAAATAAAATCCCCATAAATTATCCATAAATGGCCAAAAAAAAAGGGGGGGGGAGAGTACAAATGATGCATAACACTAATGAAGAGGTTACCAGGAGGACCCATAAATGTCTGCCTTCCAGATTCTACCCCACAAACGCCATTCGGCCACATCACCTCCAACATGTAGCTTCCCTAAGAAATAAAATCCCCATAAAAAATCCATGAACAGCTAAAAAAAAAAAAGGGGGGGGGGGAGTACAAACCATACATAACACTAAAAAAGAGGGTACAAGGAGGACCCATAAATGACTGCCTCTCATATTCTACCTCACACACCCTATCTGCCCCCATCACCTCTAACCTCTGGCTTCCCTAAGAAAAGAAAATCCCCATAAATGATCTATAAACGGCAGAAAAAAGGGGGGAGGGGTGGAAGAGTACATATGATACATAACACTTAAAAAAGAGGGTACCAGGAGGACCCATAAATGGCTGCCTTCCAGATTCTACCTCACTAGCCCCATTTGCCCCCATCACCTCCAACCCGAAGCTTCCCTAAGAAATTAAATCCCCAGAAATTATACATAAACACCAAAAAAAAAGGGGGGGGGGAGAGTACAAATGATACATAACACTAATGAAGAGGTTACCAGGAGGACCCATAAATGGCCGCCTTCCAGATTCTACCCCACAAACGCCATTCGGCCACATCACCTCCAACCTGTGGCTGCCCTAAGAAATAAAATCCCCATAAATTATAAACGGCAGAAAAAAAGGGGGGGGGGGTGGAAGAGTACATATGATACATAACACTAAAAAAAGAGGGTACCAGGAGGACCCGTAAATGGCTGCCTTCCAGATTCTACCTCACTAGCCCCATTTGCCCCCATCACCTCCAACCCGTAGCTTCCCTAAGAAATGAAATCCCCGGAAATTATCCATAAATGGCAAAAAAAGGGGGGGGGTATAAACGATAAATAACACTAAATAAAAGCTACCAAGGGGACCCATAAATGGCTGCCTTTCAGATTCTACCCGACAAGCACCATTCGCCCCCATCACCTCCAACCTGTAACTTCCCTAAAATAAAATTAATCCCCATAAACTATCTGTAAATGGAAAAAAAAATGGGGGGGGGGGGGACAAATGATGCAGAACACTAAAAAAGAGGGTATCAGAAGGGCCCATAAATGACTGCCTCTAAGATTCTACCTCACAAACCCCATTCGCCCCCATCACCTCAAGCCGGTGCTTGCCCTAAAAAAAAAAATGGATCCCCATAAATTATCCGTAAACGACAAAAAAGAGGGGGGGGGGGGGGAGTTCGAAGCCGAACATTTTTATATATTTATATTTATATTTATATATATATATAATATATATATATATATATATATATATATAATATAATATAATATAATATAATATAATATAATATAGAGAGAGCGAGATACAGAGATAGAGTGATAGATTGATTGATAGATAGATAGAGAAGATAGAGGGATAGATAGAGAGAGAGATAGATACAGAGATAGATAGACAGGTAGATAGATGGATACAGACAGCCAGACACAGAGATAGATAGATACAGCAATAGATAGATAGATACAGAGATGGATGGATGGATGGATAGATGGATAGATAGATACAGAGATAGATAGATGGATAAATAGAGAGATACAGAGATAGAGAGATACAGAGATAGAGAGATACAGAGATACAGAGATAGAGAGATACAGAGATAGAGAGATACAGAGATAGAGAGATACAGAGATAGAGAGATACAGAGATAGAGAGATACAGAGATAGAGAGATACAGAGATAGAGAGATACAGAGATAGAGAGATACAGAGATAGAGAGATACAGAGAGAGATAGATAGATACAGAGATAGATAGATAGATACAGAGAGAGATAGATAGATAGATACAGAGAGAGATAGATAGATAGATACAGAGAGAGATAGATAGATAGATACAGAGAGAGATAGATAGATAGATAGATACAGAGAGAGATAGATAGATAGATAGATACAGAGAGAGATAGATAGATAGATAGATACAGAGATAGATAGATAGATAGATACAGAGATAGATAGATAGATAGATACAGAGATAGATAGATAGATAGATACAGAGATAGATAGATAGATAGATACAGAGATAGATAGATAGATACAGAGATAGATAGATAGATACAGAGATAGATAGATAGATACAGAGATAGATAGATACAGAGATAGATAGATAGATACAGAGATAGATAGATAGATACAGAGATAGATAGATACAGAGATAGATAGATACAGAGATAGATAGATAGATAGATACAGAGATAGATAGATAGATACAGAGATAGATAGATAGATACAGAGATAGATAGATAGATACAGAGATAGATAGATAGATACAGAGATAGATAGATAGATACAGAGATAGATAGATAGATACAGAGATAGATAGATAGATACAGAGATAGATTTTAGTAGAGACCCTAGAGAATAAAATGGCGGTTGTTATAAATATTTTATGTCACACTGTCACATCGGTCTTTCAAACACATTTTTTTTGGGGGGGAATACACTTAAATATAAAAAAAATAAACAGTAAATTTTGCCCATATATTTTTTTTGTATAATGTGAAGGATGATGTTGTGCCGTGAGAATCGTGATCTTTATTCTAAGAAAAAAAAATCCTAATTTTGTCATTTCATCCAAAATTGTGCAGCTGCACTGCTATCCATAGATTATATCAAATCCTTCTTCTTTTTTTCTTTTTTTTTTTTAACCATCAATTAAAAAAAAAAAAATCATGATTGATTTATGAATTGATGATTTTAGTCATAATGTATCCTTTTTTTTTTTTTTGTTGCTTCAGACAGACAAAATAAAGGTGAGTGATCGGTATCGTCTGGTCTGTGCATGTGTGCTTGTTTGTCGCGTTCAAAGATTTCAATAGTAAAATGCAGAAATTGCACGATTTGTTCTAAAGAATTATTGGTAATAATGAAACATTAACCACTTCAGCCCCGGACCAGGTAAAGGACCGGGCCCCTTTTTGCGATTCGGCACTGCGTCGCTTTAACTGACAATTGCACGGTCGTGCGACGTGGCTCCCAAACAAAATCGGCGTCCTTTTTTCTTTATCGTACATCACGGGACACAGAGCGCATAGCCGTTACACTTGGGTTATATGGGTACCTTCAGGTGTGGACACTGGTGTAATTAATTTCACAGGAAGTTTCCTCCCTATATAACCCCCTCCCACTGGGAGTGCTTCAGTTTTTTCGCCAGTGTCTTAGGTGTTGGTCACGTCTAGCTGTCCCTCGGAGGTCTCGGGACTCAGGATAGCTAGCCGGATCCGTCCGAAGTGCTTCAAAGCCAAGGTGTACGGTACCCGGGCCCTGCTGGAGTGGGGTTTTGCCTATAATGCCTCTCCTTGGAGGGCTGGATTCTGGGCTCCAGTGCCTTAGTCTCTTCCAAGAACTTAACGCTACTGATGCCAGGATGCTATATAGGTCCAGGTGTGTGGGTTCCTTAACACAGGACCCCGGTCCCTGAAGGTCCAAGACAATACCCACGGAGATGGGGGAAGGTTGGGCCTCTTGCATTTTGCAATACCCTGCGGCGTGGAGCAGGTAAGAGGGAACCTGCGGGACTTGGTTCGACAGTAGGTATCCCCCCTGGGGGTTCTGGGTCGGCTAATGGTATGCTGGTGCATCAGCCACTATCTCCACTATGTCTTTTGAGGCAGGATGGGATGTACTAATGTTTACCCAGATAACATGTAGGTATATGTATGCTTTTAAAGATATGTATTTACTACTCCCCCCAGATCTGCCTGTTGGCATGATACTGCAGCCCCACGTGCTATAAGGAGGAAATGCTGGCAAAACTCCTGTTTCTTAGGAAGCCTATGGGGACAGCTTCCTCTATGTGTGCACTACAATAAGATTAGTGTCTTGCCTGGTGTCTGTTGGGTTGCTAGCGCTGGTCCAGGCTTCTCCTCTGCTTTCTGCTTCCTCCATGTTGGTTTCAGCGTGGGGGGGGCGCGCGCGCGCGTGCGCGCCGCCTTTTACAGCGTCGGCGTGCGTGGGGGGGGGGGCGGGCCTGCAGCGTCAGGTCTCAGTTAAAGCAGCAAAGCATTTCCTGGCTGGTCATTCCCTCCTGAAAGCAGAGGAGGCTGAGGACACAGAGTGCGCAGCTGAGACATTTCTGGCTATACAGTGACACCCAGTGGGTGTTTGTGGATCTTCAGGTCTGGACTTAGCTCCATACTGACCAGAAAAAAAAAAAAAAAAAAAAAAAAAAGGTTTTTTTCTTAAAGGGACTCAGCCTTAGATCTGGCAGTATCTGAGTCGGTGCAACCTTGGGCTCCAGCTAACGGGCATTGGTGTGGCAATACTCACAGGACTTCCTCGGTATTGCCGCCTTCTCGGGCGTATGAAAATTTGGAATAAGTTTACCATAGCCTGTTTTTATTAATGGTTCACTTCTAGCTACAACAGTTGGGTGTTGGCTTTAGGGGTGTCTCAAGGTTGTGCAATGGCTCCCAAGGGATCAGGACCAGCTAAGGCTGCAAAAGGTGCCAAAAAAGTAAAGGGGTCTCCATCGGGGTCAGAGGATTTGGGCCAGGCTCCTGTGGTCCCACCCTCACCAGATAGACCACCGAACAGCATCGTGCAGGAGCCATTGAGGGTGCTAGGGGCAGAGGCGGCCCCCAATCAACCCATTCCCGTTTACGTTACGGAAGAAATGCTAGCGACCACCCTGGGTGGGCTAGAGGAAAGGTTAACTGCTTTAATTGCCCGCTCTTTGCCAGGTGGCAAGCGGGCTAGATCCCCGTCACCTAGAGCGGTGTTTTCAGATGCAGAGGTCCTCTCTTCGGAGGAATTGGACCCACAGGGGGATCAAGCGGACCAGAGTCCCGACGGTTCAGACATTGAGGGTTCCACTGTAGATGAAATTTTTTTCGGCTTCTCAAGCGGAGAGCCTGTGGATCCAGTCTCTGACGGATATGGTTCGCACTGCTTTTAAACTTCCAGTGTCAGAACAATTAGCCCCCCGCGGTATCCTCTTTAGGTTCCTTGAAGGCACCGTTGAGTGGTGCGTCTTTTCCGGTTCACCCCCTTCTGGAGAGCGTGATTTTTCAGGATTGGGCTCGACCTGATAGGATTTTTATCCCTCCTAAAAGGTTCACTATTCTCTATCCTATGGAAGAGGAATTTGCAAAGAAATGGGCACTCCCTACCGTGGACGCGGCCATTTCCTGCGTAAATAAATCCCTGACCTGTCCGGTTGAAAATGTCCAGGTGTTTAAAGATCCAGTCGACAAAAAGTTGGAGACCCTACTGAAGGCTTCTTTTACCACAGTAGGTGCCGTGGTTCAGCCAGCGGTGGCAGCCATTGGTGTTTGTCAGGCTTTAAAGGATCAGACTAAACAGATATTAAGGGTGTACATACCGGCTCAGCAAGCTCGTGAATTGGCCATGACCGCATCCATTTAAATTCCCAAGAGCTCTCTGCTTTGCAGTAGATGCTATTAAGGACTCCATTCAATTTTTTGACAGGCCCAGTCCTGTGGTCAGCATGTATTGGTTTCTGTTTGTCTTTCCAGTGCTGTCAGAAAATAGATAGGGGCTGGTTTCCATCTGCTCCCTGTCTATTAATTAGCACACCTGGCAGGCCATAGTTAGGACTGCAACAAGAGTGCTTGACGCTTGGCCTGCAGCAGGATTTGCAAATCTCTTTCTGTTTTAATTACACACAGTTAGACAGTGGTTTGAGAGCTGGTCATTCCATATATATATATATACTTAATCGGCTAATCGCATCTCAGGGACCTATACCACATGCCTCATACAAAGTCCCATCTTTATCCCAGACCATATGCAGATCTACTACCAACAGTTAATTTATGCATTGTCATTTTTTGACTAGCTGAGTTTGATGTGGTCTATTTTGGTGGTATTTTGGTTTGGCTGTATTGGTTTCACTGTCCAGTGCTCTCATTTGAGACCAATTATAGATCAGCTAGGTTTCCATCTGGTCTATTAATTAGCACACCTGTGCTCCTCCTTTGGAGGCTATAAAAATCATAGTTAGGACTGCAGTTACACAGAGTGCCTTGACGCAGGCAAATCTCTGCAACTAAACCTCTGTTTTAATTACACACAGTTAGACAGTTTAATTTGGTTTGTGCTTCTTGGTTTGGCAAGCCTGGTCATTATGGAATTATTTTTATTTATTTTTTCCATATATATATATATACTTAATCGCATTTTGCTAATCGCATCTCATTTAAATTCGGGATGGAGGCCTGTGGTGGTGCATACCACATGCCTCATACAAAGGCCAGGGATGGAGATGCGATTTTCAGGAGTTTAACAGAGTGCCTCCACAGATCTACTATTAATTTATGCATTGTCGACTAGCTGACCCAGTTTGATGTGGTCCGCACCTATTTTGGTGGTATTTTGGTTTGGCAGGCATGCCCCCTCGTGCATTTGTCAGACCAATTATAGATAGGGGCAGGTCTAGGTTTCCATCTGGTCTATTAATTAGCACACCTGCAAGTTAGGACCAGGAGTGCCTTGACGCTTGGCCTGCAGCTTCCCAGGTATTTGCAAATCTCTGCAACTAAACCTCTGTTTTAATTACACACAGTTAGACAGTTTAATTTGGTTTGTGCTTCTTGGTTTGGCATCATTATGGAATCATATATATATATATACTTAATCGCATTTTGCTAATCGCATCTCATTTAAATTCCCAACCCTTCATTTTTTACACCCTTACAGGGATGGAGGCCTGTGGTGGTGCATACCACATGCCTCATACAAAGTTCTTTATTTTTCTAAAACAGTATGTGCATTTAATAGCTCTTGCACCATTTTGTACATGCATCAAGAACCTCTTGCACCTTTTTATGTAAATGCATCAAGTAGCTCTTGCATTTGTTTTTTGTTTTTACATGCATTAAATATCTCTTGCACCTTTTTTGATAGATGCATCAGGTAGCTCTTGTGCCTTTTTGTACATGCATCAAGTAACTCTTCCACCCATTTTTTGAATGCTCATCAAGTAGCTCTTGCACCTTCTTTTTTACATACATCAAGTAGCTCTTGCATTGTTTTTTTTTTGTATATTCATTAAATAGCTCTTGCATCAATTTTTTGTATGTGCATCATGTCACTCTTGCGCCCTTTTTGCACATGCATCAAGCAACCTTTGCACCCCTTTTTTTGTACATGCATCATGTAGCTCTTGCACTTTTTTGTATATGCACTAAATAGATCTTGCACCTTCTTTTCTACATGCATCAAGTAGCGCTTGCACCTTCTTTTCTACATTCATCGTATAGCTCTTGCACCTTTTTGTACATGCATCAAGTAGTTCTTGCACCTTTTTTCTGCATGCATCAAGCAGCTCTTGCACTTTTTTTTTGTATATGCACTAAATAGATCTTGCACCTTCTTCTTTTTTTTTTTCTACATGCATCAAGTAGCTCTTGCGCCGCCTTTTGTACATTCATCAAAATCAAGTAGCACTTGATGCATGTACAAAAAGGTGTAAGTGCTACTTGATTTTGATGAATGTACAAAAGGCGGCGCAAGAGCTACTTGATGCATGTAGAAAAAAAAAAAGGCGCAAGATCTATTTAGTGCATATACAAAAAAAAAAGTGCAAGTGCTACTTAATGCATGTACAAAAGAAGGTGCAAGAGCTACTTGATGAGCATACAAAAAAAATTGGCGCAAGAGTTACTTGATGCATGTACAAAAAGGTGCAACTCTTGCGCCAATTTTTTTGTACATGCATCAAGTAGCTCTTGCACCTTCTTTTGTACATGCATCAAGTAGCTCTTGCACCTTCTTTTGTACATGCATCAAGTAGCTCTTGCACCTTCTTTTGTACATGCATCAAGTAGCTCTTGCACCTTCTTTTGTACATGCATCAAGTAGCTCTTGCACCTTCTTTTGTACATGCATCAAGTAGCTCTTGCACCTTCTTTTGTACATGCATCAAGTAGCTCTTGCACCTTCTTTTGTACATGCATCAAGTAGCTCTTGCACCTTCTTTTGTACATGCATCAAGTAGCACTTGCACTTTTATTTTTTTGAGCACCAAGCTTTTTTACCTGTGCGTTTTGCCACATTTGTTGCACGAAAAATCCTCCGACGTTTTTTTTGCACATTTCGTAAATGCGTGCAATTTTGCGCATGTTCACGAAACGCTATAGTGAGATTGCAGCCTTGCTCTCGGGGCAGCAGACGGGCTCAGTCTGCATTCAGAGACTGTGTCACTTTACACGGCTCCTCTCAGCCGGGTCGCTAGCTGCGCGCGGTGGTGCGTGCACGTTAATTGATTTGCGGTAATGCTTGTCAGGATCAGACTCGCATCTCCCTCTCTGATCGTATTAGGCGCCGCGGCTTATCACGCAAAGAGGGACAATTGCAGTACAGGAAAGCGGCCCGGGTTCTAGCGGGGGTCTCCTCCGGTCGCACCATTCCGGTGAGGCGAAGGCGAGTGATTTATTCATGAAAGTATAATGGCGGCGGATCGGAGTTATTGGAACGGCGGGTTTTTTCGTTAGAAGCCGCCTAATTATGCAGATAGGAATAATACGGTTATTGTAGCGTGGCCTGCCGCGCTCTCATCCACTCACTCACTATTGTGAACAGGTACAAAGACATTGGAGAGGTGCTCCAGGGCCCTTTATAATTATCGCAATACAAAGTAGAGGCGGGGCGGCGGCAGGTATTTTCCAGGAAAACGAATGTGAAGAACTCTTCCTGGAAGGAGAGAGGATCTCAGGATAACCATCATTTCAATATTAATTGAAAAACATATTTAAGGTGTAACGACTGTGCCAAACGGGGTCACTATTGGAAACTGGGGGGGCCCCATTATGCCTGCCTGATGGGGCCCCTCCTTTCCCCTTTTGGGTAGGGATGAGCCAATGGTTCGGTCCAAACCCAGGTTCAGCCTCCTGAATCCTGATCCCCATGACTAAGGTCTGGGTGGGGGGCGGAGTGAAATGCGTTAGGGGCGTGGCCCCAGGCTGAGGTGGTCTCTTTCATACCACCCTAGGACTCCGTGGATGTGCGGCACCCGGGACCTTTCTTCTCCTCCTTTCTTTTTCAGTCTGAACATGCCCTGTTTGGCATTCAGATGCAGGGCTGCTGATAGGTCAGTACAACTGGCCCTGCTGTACTGGGCCCGGCCTGCAGGGGGAGCCCGGGAAAACCTGGCACAGAAAACGAATGCATGCCTGCAAAAAAATAATCCTCCAGCCATAACCGAACAGACCTCAAAACCAAAAAAAACTGTTAACGCCATACGAGTGTTCTTGCTGGTGACAGGGAGGGACTATTACTTAAATTTTGGGTGCAGAAGAATTTCTCTTCCAAGGCCGCTCCGCATGCTGGCTCAAGTCTCGGCCTGCATATTGTCTTCACCTGGCGCCGCGGAGTCATTCCTCTCCCTCCGCTCTGTTCTCCACTCGGAGAGAAGAGCGGCGGCGGCGGCAGAAGAAAAGACTGACTGACGGGTGCTCCAGTCCAGGCAGCAGGATCGGAGAGGAAATGATTCCTGGGGCCCGGCTTTGCTAACACAGGTGTGTGTGCTTGATTGGGGGGTGATGGTTCAAGATCTACTACTACTACTGCAGCATCACCTATACATTATGGCAGAGTCTGGGGTGGGGCCAGGGTGGGGCTGAAGGAGAGACTAGGTGGGGCTGAGGGGGGCCCCATCAGGTAGGCCTCTACAGGGCCCTATCATTTATTTATTTTTTTATTCTGACTCGGTTTGTGAATGTTGTCTTGCAAAAGCTAACGGGGCCTGCAGTACCACATTTGGCCAGAGGTGCGGGGGCACCGGAGCCAATCGGAGCTGTTCGGAAACGCTTTGTTCTCGGGTGTATCCGAGATCTTTACGAGTGTTCCCGGGGCTCTCCGGCACTCCCCCACCTCTGGCCACATTCGGTATTGCATGCCATTGAAGTCAATGCGGAACAAATTATTTTAGTTTCCATTGACTTCTATGGGGAAACTCGCTTTGATATGGGAGTGCTTTGGATTACGAGCGTTCTCCTGGAACCGATTATGCTCGTAATCCGAGGCTCCACTGCATGTTTATAACTCCCGATCCTAAATTTGTGATGTTTTTATATCCTCTTTTAATTCTCTTACAGAGCCGTACACGGTGGGATATAGTCAGTCCAGTCTGATCCACCTGGTGGGGCCCTCGGATTGCACGCTCCACGGCTATGTGCACGGCGGTGAGTTCTCCATTATTAACACAAGGATAATGATCTTTATTGTAGTTATTTGCAGGGCAGCCATTGCGGGGGGGGGGGGGGGGTACAGGCAGTACACCTGTAAGGGGTCCAGAGGTCCCCAGGGGCCCGGATGGCAACCCCTCTTTTTTTTTTTTTTTTTATAAAAAAAACTTCCGGCACTGCGTTGCTTTAACTGACATTTGCGCGGTCGTGCGACGTAGCTCCCAAACAAAATTGGCGTCCTTTTTCCCCCCACAAATAGATTTCTTTTGGTGGTATTTGATCGCCTCTGCGGTTTTTATTTTTTGCGTTATAAACAAAAAAAGAGCGACAATTTAAAAAAAAAATATATATATATATATAATTTTTTTTTACTTGTTGCTATAATAAATATCCCAATTTAAAAAAAAAAAAAACAATTTTTTTTCTCAGTTTAGGGCGATACGTATTCTTCTACGTATTTTTGTAAAAAAAAAAAAAAAAAATCGCAATAAGCGACTGCCTTGCGCAAAAGTTATAGCGCCTACAAAATAGGGGACAGAATTATGATTTTTTTTAAAAGATTTTTTTTTTTACTAGTAATAGTGGCGATCTGCGATTTTTTTTTTTTATTGGGACTGCGACATTATGGCGGACACATCGGACACTTTTGACACATTTTTGGCGTCATTCACATTTATACTGCGATCGGTGCTATAAAAATGCACTAATTACTGTATAAATGTGACTGGCAGTGAAGGGGTTAACACTAGGGGGTGAGGAAGGGGTTAATTGTATTCCCTGGGTGTGTTCTAACTGTGTGGGGGGAGGGGACTGACTGGGGGAGGTGACCGATGCTGTGTCCCTATGCACAAGGGACACAGCATCGGTCTCCTCTCTCCCTGACAGGACGTGGATCTCTGTGTTTACACCCCATCATTACACACAGAGCTCCACGTCCCAGCTCTGTCACCGCCGATCGCATGTACCCGGCCGACACCGCGGCCGCCGGGTACACGAATCGAATCCTCGGCGATGCGACGACACTGGGTGGGCGCGCGCAGGGAATTACAACAACACTGACGTCCAAAGACGTGACCCCGGCAGCTCAGGTCCGCGCTGTTAACGTCTTTTGACAATGGCGCGGATCTGTACTGGTTAATATATAAATATATATATATATTTTTTTATTATAGGGCCCAGAGGTCCCCAGGGTCCCGGATGGCAACCCCCCTTTTTATAAAAAAAAAAATTACTTTTTTTTTTTTTATACAATTTTTTTTATTAAAGGGCCCAGAGATCCCCAAGGACCCCGGATGGCAACCCACCTTTTTTTATTTATTTTTTATAAAAAAAAAAATATATATATATATATATATATATATATATATATATATATATATATATATATATATATATATATATATATATATATATATATTTTTTTTTTTACTTAATTTTTATTACAGGGCCCAGAGGTTTCTTTTTTTTTTTTTTTCTTTTTATTAAAGGGCCAAGAGGTCCCCATGGTCCTAGATGGCAACTCCCCTTTTCTTTGTAATTTTTTTAATTAAAAAATTGTATTTTCTATATATATATATATATATTTCCTGATGGCGGCCCTGGTTATGTGACTGACATTGTCTGTTCCTATTGGGCATATTCCTACCCCTTGATATTTTCCACATCTTGTCATGTTACAACCAAAATGTAAATTAATTTTATTGAGATTTTATGTGATCGACCAACACAAAGTGTCACATAAAAGTGGAAGGAAAATGAAAAATTATACAAATAAATATGTGAAAAATGTGGGGGGGGGTGACATTTGTATTCAGCCCCCTTTACTCTGAGACCCCTAAATCAAGAGGAACCAATCGCCTCCATAAGTCACCTAATCAGTAAACAGAGTCCCCCTGCGTGTCAATTAATCTCAGTATAAATACAGCTGTTCTGTGAAGCCCTCAGGGGTTTGTTAGAGAATCTTAGTGAACAAACAGCATCATGAAGGTCCAAGGAACACACCAGACAGGTCGGGGATGAAGTTGTGGAGAAGTATAAAGCAGGGAAGGTTATAAAAAAAATCTCCTGCACTTTGAAGATCTCACGGAGCTTCTGTTCAATCCATCATCAGAAAATGGAAAGAGTACGGCACAACCGCAAACCTACCAAGACATGGCCGTCCACCTAAACTGACCAGGCCAGGCAAGGAGAGCATTCATCAGAGAAGCAGCCAAGAGGCCCATGGTAACTCTGGAGGAGCTGCACAGCTCAGGGGGGAGAATCTGCCCACAGGACAACTATTAGTGGTCTCTCCACAAATCTGCCCTTTATGGAAGAGGGACAAGAAGAAAGACATTGGGGTAAGAAAGACAGAAGAAGTCCTGATTGTAGTTTGTGAGAAGCCATGTGGGGGAGGGGGACACAGCAATCATGTGGGGGAGGGGACACAGCAAACATGTGGGGGAGGGGACACAGCAAACATGTGGGGGAGGGGACACAGCAAACATGTGGGGGAGGGGACACAGCAAACACGTGGGGGGAGGGGGACACAGCAAACACGTGGGGGAGGGGGACACAGCAAACATGTGGGGGAGGGGACACAGCAAACATGTGGGGGAGGGGGACACAGCAAACACGTGGGGGGAGGGGGACACAGCAAACACGTGGGGGGAGGGGGACACAGCAAACATGTGGGGGAGGGGACACAGCAAACACGTGGGGGGAGGGGACACAGCAATCATGTGGGGGGAGGGGACACGGCAAACACGTGGGGGGAGGGGACACGGCAAACACGTGGGGGGAGGGGACACGGCAATCATGTGGGGGAGGGGACACGGCAATCATGTGGGGGAGGGGACACGGCAATCATGTGGGGGAGGGGACACGGCAATCATGTGGGGGGAGGGGACACGGCAAACATGTGGGGGAGGGGACACGGTAAACATGTGGGGGAGGGGACACGGTAAACATGTGGGGGAGGGGACACGGCAAACATGTGGGGGAGGGGACACGGCAAACATGTGGGGGAGGGGACACGGCAAACATGTGGGGGGAGGGGACACGGCAAACATGTGGGGGGGAGGGGACACGGCAAACATGTGGGGGGGAGGGGACACGGCAAACATGTGGGGGGGAGGGGACACGGCAAACATGTGGGGGAAGGGGACACGGCAAACATGTGGGGGGAGGGGACACAGCAAACATGTGGAAGAAGGTGCTCTGGTCACATGACGCCAAAATTCAACCAAAAACGCTATGTGTGTGGGGAAAACTAATACTGCATATCCCCTGAAGACACCATCCCCACTGTGAAACATGGTGGTGGCAGCATGTAGAAGAATACGTATCGGCCTAAACTGAGAGAAATATAATTTTTTATATTTTTGGGGGATATTTATTATAGCAAAAAGTGAAAAATATTGTTGTTTTTTTTTTTCAAAATGATCGCTCTTTTGTTTATAGCGCAAAAAAAAAAAAACGCAGAGGTGATCAAATACCACCAAAAGAAAGCTCTATTTGTGGGGAAAAAAAGGACGCCGATTGTGTTTGGGAGCCGCGTCGCACGACCGCGAAATTGTCCGTTAAATTGACGCAGTGCCGAGTGGCAAGGTCATTGGGCAGCCAGTTCTTCCGGGGTTAAAGTGGTTAAAATCTGCATTTTGGATTTACTCGGATTATCTTTATCTAATATTAAAATGTGTTTGATCGGAATTATTTAAGTGCGACAAATATGCAAAAACAATCGGGAAGGGGGGCAGATACTTTTTCTCGGCCCTGTACATAGTGGGGCTCATAGTGACTGTCGGCATAAAGCGTTACATTGTTGCCTTTGCGGCTCCCATGTCCATTGATGTCGTCTCTATGGAGCCGCTGCTGCAGGTGATTGACGATGGAGTGATTTGTTTATAGAGGATTGCGCCCCCCCCCCCCCCCCCAATAGACTCTCAGCCACCTGACCTTTTATTATTAAAGGAAGACGGCGTGGAGCGCGGTAATATATCCAGACAGCGCCGCTCTCCTCTGAAATGATGCGTCTCGGTGTTCCGGGGGGCTTCTATATATATAAATGGGAATCCCAGAGAACCGCGAGAAAGATCCCCCCCCCCCCCGCTGGGGCTCCAGTCCTATTAAAGGGCACAAAGTAAAATCAATCGGCGTACAGCTGGGGGGGAGGGGGGGGCTGATTCGGCAAAACTCGCAACTGTGCCAAAGTCAGAAAATCCCCTCCGTTTCCATTTTTGAATGAAGTGAGGGGGGGGGAGCTGCAGTTAGAAATCACGGGGGGGCCCAAGCAGCCCACCTGAAAGGGCCCCCGCCCCAGAAAATATCCAAATGATATAAAAACACAAAATTCCCACCAAATCTAAAAGATAAAACTGTATATAAATCGAGCTCTGTGTGTAGGTGAGATCTTGGGGGTCATTCATATGGGGGGGGTGGGGGTGTGGAGGGGCGCTGTGTAGAGTGGTAATCGCCTTTTACTGACGTTTGTTTACAAGTAAAAATCTGTAATTTGTTTGCTAGAAAATTACTTGAAACCTCCAAACGTTACATATATTTGTATACTAAGAATGGGGCACAAGTCCTCCCTATGATACTAACAACGGGGCACTGGTTCTCTCTATGATACTAACGGGGCAAGATTCCTCCCTATAATACCAACAGTGGGGCACTATTCCTTTGATACCAACAATGGGGCACTAGTCCTTCCTATGATACTAACAATGGGGCACTATTCTAAACTCTAAACCAGTGGTCTCCAAACTGCGAGCCTTTGCTTGCTTTTATCTGGCCCTGCGGACACTATTCCTCAACACTGATGAGATACTATTCTTCCATACTGTCACCCACAATGGGGCACTATTCCTTCCCTATGATACCAACAATGGGGCACTATTCCTTTCCTATGATTCCCACAATGGGGCACTATTCCTTCCCTACGATACCCACAATGGGGCACAATTCCTTCCCTATGATACCAACAATGGGGCACGATTCCTTCCCTATGATACCAACAATGGGGCATGATTCCTTCCCTATGAAACCCACAATGGGGCACTATTCCTTCCCTATGATACCCACAATGGGGCACTATTCCTTCCCTATGATACCCACAACGGGGCACTATTCCTTCCCTATGATACCAACAACGGGGCACTATTCCTTCCCTATGATACCTACAATGGGGCACTATTCCTTCCCTACGATACCCACAATGGGGCACTATTCCTTCCCTATTATACCAACAATGGGGCACGATTCCTTCCCTACGATACCAAAAATGGGGCACGATTCCTTCCCTACGATACCAACAATGGGGCACTATTGCTTCCCTACGATACCCACAATGGGGCACTATTCCTTCCCTACGATACCCACAATGGGGCACTATTCCTTCCCTATGATACCCACAATGGGGCACTATTCCTTCCCTATGATACCCACAATGGGGCACTATTCCTTCCCTATGATACCCACAATGGGGCACTATTCCTTCCCTATGATACCCACAATGGGGCACTATTCCTTCCCTATGATACCCACAATGGGGCACTATTCCTTCCCTATGATACCAACAACGGGGCACTATTCCTTCCCTATGATACCAACAATGGGGCACTATTCCTTCCCTATGATGCCAATAATGGGGCATTCTTCCTTCCCGATGATAACAATAACGGGGCGCTATTCAGCAGGAGGAGGAGGAGGCGCGGCTTTTGAACAATGGAAGCCCAAAGTCTGACCCTACATACAGGGATAAGGTAGGCAGTGGGCACGGTGAGGGCGGGCAGTGGGCACGGTGAGGGCGGGCAGTGGGCACGGTGAGGGCGGGCAGTGGGCACGGTGAGGGCGGGCAGTGGGCACGGTGAGGGCGTGCAGTGGGCACGGTGGGGTAGGCAATGGGTACGGTGAGGGCGTGCAGTGGGCACGGTGAGGGCGTGCAGTGGGCACGGTGGGGTAGGCAATGGGCACGGTGAGGGCGTGCAGTGGGCACGGTGAGGGCGTGCAGTGGGCACGGTGGGGTAGGCAATGGGCACGGTGAGGGCGTGCAGTGGGCACGGTGAGGGCGTGCAGTGGGCACGGTGGGGTAGGCAATGGGTACAGTGAGGCGTGCAGTGGGAACGGTGAGGTGTGTCGGAAGGAGGTCGTCTTATAAGGTGAGTATATCCCACAACCTTTTAGCTGGAAAATTAGGGGGTCGTCTTATACGCCGGCAAATATGGTAAGCTTTTTTCTGACACTTGTTAAAAATCAGTATTTTTTGCTAGAAAAATACTTGGAACCCCCAAACATTATACATCACGCTGGGGGTTATTTACAAAAAACTGCACTGCACCTACAAAGTGCACTTGGAAGTGACAGTCGCTGTAAATCTTGGGGGTAGATCTGAAATGAGGGGAAGCTCTGCTGATTTTATCATCCAATCATTTTGTATTATTGTCCATTATAGATATTGTGACTCATCTCTTGCGATGTATTTCTGGAAGCCGAGCGGACATTTCCTCTCCTTTCCTGCCCCTCCCCCGGATCGGTGTACGATCACGCTTGCGGCGCGCTGCTTTTTATCGCCGTTTCAGTCGCATAAAATTAGAAGCGGCTTTTTCGCGCCTCGCCTTCTCACGGCTCTCAGGTGACTTGTGCGACATTTTCCAAGAAATTAGCTGGGGTTGCTGTTCCAAGTAAATTAGCAGCTCATTAGCATATCCTGTGCCGGGTCTCTGGCTGGAGAATGTTGGCACCAAATGGAAATCTCTTGTTTCTCTTTCTCTTTTTTGACTGAAGGATTTTAGCGGGTTTCAAAGGAAAAGTACGATCTTTTTCTGAAGTCGATTCCCGGAGAGCTGTTCTTGAGTTACAATCGTGGCTCTTTTTTCTTGGCAATAGAAAACAGGTACAGAAGAGTGGCGGTGCGTCCATAGAGAGCGCAAGGGCGCCGCCCCCTCTCTCCTGCACCCGTCACTCAACAATAGATAGATTCATGCATTGCATGAATTTGAGAGCTACTAGCTGTCTTTCTGGGGACGCTGACAACTTTGTTCCCTACCAGGGCCGGAGTGGCACTCATTTTCAGCCCTGGAGTTTCATGCCTTATACCAGCCCACTTTAGTTCATGACATTATGTTCAGGAGTGCGTTGGGTACAGAGTGCGAGGTGCAGGAGTGCGTTGGGTACAGAGTGCGAGGTGCAGGAGTGCGTTGGGTACAGAGTGCGCGGTTCGGGAGTGCGTTGCGTACAGAGTGCGCGGTTCGGGAGTGCGTTGCGTACAGAGTGCGCGGTTCGGGAGTGCGTTGCGTACAGAGTGCGCGGTTCGGGAGTGCGTTGCGTACAGAGTGCGCGGTTCGGGAGTGCGTTGCGTACAGAGTGCGCGGTTCCGGTAGTGCGTTGCGTACAGAGTGCATGGTTCAGCATTGCTTATGTACAGCTTGGAGGTGTGCATAAATCACAGGCCAGTTTATAACTTCCCTGTACCAAGCTCCGTCCCCAAGTGCCCTGTCCTGTACTGACCCGAGTGAGGGTCTTCCTCACAAGGAAATCTGTAGTTTCTCTCTCTCTCTCTCTCTCTCTCTCTCTCTCTCTCTCTCTCTCTCTCTCTCTCTCTCTCTCTCTCTCTCTCTCTCTCTCTCTCTCTCTCTCTCTCTCCCCGACCTTTCTCCTCCTCCCTGTCCAGTGCACAGCAGAAAAGTACTGTACCTTACCCCATGTCAGGCTGCCGGCGCGGGCTTCGGGAGATGCTGCAGATGCGAGGCTGGAGTGTGCATACCCCGCCCCTCTTTCTCTGACGCCCGCATTTAATGGCATTTTATGGTAGCGTAAGTGCAGCGCTACAGGCCGCCGCGCCGGGGGCTAAATTTATAAGGGAGCCGGAAGGCGGCCACGGGACCGACGCGCAACCCAACCAGCCCACCGGGTCCTGTTCCCTACTTATGATTAGGAAGCCACGACTTGATGACACATACAGGCTAAAGCAGCGTTTCTCAACTCCAGTCCTCCAGGCGCCCCAACAGGTCACGTTTTCAGGATTTCCCTTTGAATGAAACGGCTGTGGTGATTACTAAGGCAGTGAAACTGAACAAACCACCCGTGCAAAATGATGGAAAGCCTGAAAACATGACCTGTTGGGGCGCCTTGAGGACTGGAGTTGAGAAACACTGGGCTCAAGGCATCATTCTGAAAACATATTTTTCTGGCTTGCAGAGGCGACTACAGCCTGTAGATGGCAGTGTGCCTTTGTTGAATAACGTAATTGTCTGATACAATTATAATATTGAAAAAAATATTTAAATCCTTTTAGATGTGTAACCAAATGAAATCCTGATTGCCTTAAAAAAAAAATCTAAATAATTTGGGTGGAGAAATTAGTCGTAGCTCAGATATCTAGACGTCAAATGACCTCGAAATGGTTAATCTGTTGCAATCGGATGCGGGAAGATGAACACGGGAGTCTCTTAGGAAGATGGGGGTCCTCTAATGTCAGTTTCATCATTTTCATGTTTAACCGCAGATTTCCTTTAATTCTACATCAAGCTGTTGGCTTCCTTGGCAAGGCACTGAGATGTTGATGTGAAACTCATTAGCGCATATTATTATCTGTGAGAAAAGATGGGATTACTAAAAGCATGTCTGTCCCGAGTGTCTTTGTCTCCCTTCAATTCATGAATCCCACTCTTCCATACAAAGTCTTCACAAGATCATCCCCTTATTGTGTACATGGAACTGTAAATTGGGGAAAAAATGGAAATCCAGGCAGAGCATCCTAAAGGGTTTGCAATGTCCAGTTCTGAAGGATGAGCACATAGATTTATATTCAACAGTGCTAGCTCAAGTCCAGGTCAGGTCAGGGGCCTCCCATAGACATGCAGTTGGGTCAGGGGCCTCCTGTAGACATGCAGTTGGGTCAGGGGCCTCCCATAGACATGCAGTTGGGTCAGGGGCCTCCCGTAGACATGCAGTTGGGTCAGGGGCCTCCCGTAGACATGCAGTTGGGTCAGGGGCCTCCCGTAGACATGCAGTTGGGTCAGGGGCCTCCCGTAGACATGCAGTTGGGTCGGGGACCTTCCGTGGACATGAAGTTGGGTCGGGGACCTTCCGTGGACACGAAGTTGGGTCGGGGACCTTCCGTGGACACGAAGTTGGGTCGGGGGCCTTCGGTGGACATGAAGTTATTATTATTATTATTATTATTAAAAAGTGTTTAATATCGCGCCCGTCTTACCCATAGGGCCTCGAAGCGCCAAACGCAAAAGTACACATCACCCATAGCAGAGAACAAAAGTCGGCACCGCAACAATTAAAAGGGGTACTAAGAAGGGAGAAACCTAGTATAACATGAGAAGGACTCAAGACACCCCTCTACTGGTTCAGCCATAGGCTTGGGTAAACAGGTGGGTTTTAAGTTTGCGACGGAAAGCCAGATTGCTAACCTGTCTAATCGGCAGGGGGATGCTGTTCCAAAATTTCGCCCCCTGGACAGAAAAAGAGCGACCTCCTCGACGAGCCTTCCTAAAGCGAGGCACCATAAAATCCAGGGAGGTACTGGAACGGAGGGGGCGGGAAGGGACGTATTTGATGAATCTTGCACGGAGGTAGCCTGGACCCGAACCATAGAATACCCTGTGCATAATACAACCAGTCTTGAACAATATCCGTTTTGAAATAGGAAGCCAATGCAGGGCGACAAGAGAGGGGGTGATATGCTCTCTACGGGGGTCTTCGGGGGGCCTTCGGTGGACATGAAGTTGGGTCGGGGGGCCTTCGGTGGACATGAAGTTGGGTCGGGGGGCCTTCGGTGGACACGAAGTTGGGTCGGGGGCCTCCCTTGGACACGCAGTTGGGTCGGGGGCCTCCCTTGGACACGCAGTTGGGTCGGGGGCCTCCCTTGGACACGCAGTTGGGTCGGGGGCCTCCCTTGGACATGCAGTTGGGGGCCTCCCTTGGACATGCAGTTGGGGGCCTCCCTTGGACATGCAGTTGGGGGCCTCCCTTGGACATGCAGTTGGGGGCCTCCCTTGGACATGCAGTTGGGTCGGGGGCCTTCCTTGGACATGCAGTTGGGTCGGGGGCCTTCCTTGGACATGCAGTTGGGTCGGGGGCCTTCCTTGGACATGCAGTTGGGTCAGGGGCCTCCCATAGGCATGCGGTCGAGTCAGGGGCCTCAATGCAACAACCCTCGCATGCTGCATTGCTGTGCTTTGCAATAACGCGACTGATAGAGCTCTGCCTTTGGAATCCATGGGTGGCGTTTTTGTGTACATTTTATTACATTATCAATTAGAATTCTCCGGTGATTTAATTTTCAGTATCAATAATGTGACATCTTCGCTTTAAATAGAACTCTTCAGACAGAGTATTTAAAAAGCTTCCAGCGAGTCCATTAAACGCGGGGAGTGACTGAATGCCTTTGAATAACGCAGGAAATCGCGCGCCTCTGTCATAAAATCTATACAGTATATGGATTTTTATTTATTATTATTTTTTGTTGATATAATGACAACATTTTATTTTCACTTGAGCACCTACAAGTGGGGCCTCGCGGCTCTTTATGGTGCAAATAAAAACCGGTTGCCATAGAAACTCTTCATTATCGCGCTGTAACTCCGCTTTAATTACACAGCTCCAGACAGTCATTTAAAAAAAGAAAAAAAAAAAAAAGCCACTTTTCAAAATGGCATAAATTTGCGGGTTTAAATATAGAACGTTCTTCTCATATACAATAAAACTCCCTGATACAAAGTGCGTTCCATTAAAGAGATCCCGGCGCACGCTCCTTTATTTATACTTGTTCGGTTTTTTTTTTTTTTTTTTTGGTTTTTTTTTTTATTGTATTTTTTTATATAGTAATTTTTTTGTTAATTGAAAATGTGTTGAGGCCAAAGATGCTGCTTGAAACAATTATTGTTAATTTTGTTTGGGGGTAAATAATACATGTAGCGCCCCGTGGTGCACGCTGTAATTGGTTAGATAATTGCTTATGGATACATTGTGACTGCGAAGGATGCATCGGAGGTCTCTTGAACCCGAGGAGGACTCTCCTGCAGATCTCTTGTACTTATCCAGATCAAGATGTTCAGAGAAAAGCAGTGGCGGATGGTGCTCAAGGTTTTTTGGGGGGGCGCAAACAAACTGAGAAAAAAAAAAAAAAACTCACACAGATGCTGTGCCTATCAAACGCAGCCACTGTGCCCATCAAACGCAGATGAATTCCTGTCTGTGTGCCCCTCAATTGCCGTCGGTGTGCCCCTCAATTGCCGTCGGTGTGCCCCTCAATTGCCGTCAGTGTGCCCCTCAATTGCCGCCACTGTGCCCCTCAATTGCCGCCACTGTGCCCCTCAATTGCCGCCATTGTGCCCCTCAATTGCCACCACTGTGCCCCTCAATTGCCGCCACTGTGCCCATCAATTGCCGCCACTGTGCCCATCAATTGCCGCCACTGTGCCCATCAATTGCCGCCACTGTGCCCATCAATTGCCGCCACTGTGCCTATAAAGTGCTGCCAGTGTGCCCATCGAACGCAGTTAAATTCCTGTCGGTGTGCCCATCAATTGCCGTCGGTGTGCCCCTCAATTGCCGTCGGTGTGCCCCTCAATTGCCGCCGGTGTGCCCCTCAATTGCCGCCGGTGTGCCCCTCAATTGCCGCCGGGTGTGCCCCTCAATTGCCGCCGGTGTGCCCATCAATTGCCGCCGGTGTGCCCCTCAATTGCTGGCCAGGGTGCCCATCAAACGCCGCCACTGTGCCCATCAATTGCCGCCACTGTGCACCCCGCGTCCGCCCGGCAGTTACCTGTCTCGGTGGGGCAGCGGTCACAGCGGCGATGTCCTCGATGCTCCTCAATGTCTTCTCCCGTCCTCTGCTATGATTGGACACCAATCACAGCGCCTGTCGTTTCAGCCAATCAGGTGACAGGTAACAGACCCGAGCACCTGATTGGCGGAGAGGCGGTTCAGTGTTAGGAAAGCAAATATTCATTTGCTTTCCTAACACAACGCTTGGTGTACTGCAAGCACCCCCCAGCATGGCGCCCGCCGTTCACCTGTTTCCCGCAGTTCACCTGTTTTGGACGCCTATTAGAGCCTATGGCTCTAATTGGTGCCATGGCTCTAATCCGGTGCTTCCAAAAAATACCCGCCGCTGTAATTCAGGTGCCCGGCGCCTGAAAAGGGGTCGCCGATAGCTCCATGAGTCCGACCACAGGATACCTGCAATCGTTTTACGGAGAGGAGGAACGGGGAAATGCTGATTAGACATGTGCACTGCCGAAAAAAAAAAAAAAAAAAAATGTCTTTCATTTGTTTTTTTGCTTTTTTTGGAAATTCGAAAATTCGGAATTTTGAATTTCCGAATTAACAAATTAACGAAATTCGGAATTTCCAAATCTTGAAAATGTGGATATTCAAAAAAATTGAAAATTCTGAAATTCAACTTTCCAAATTTTCCATTTTCGGAAGTTTTAGATTTCCGGAAGTTCGCATATTCAAAAATTTGGAAATTTCAATAAATAATCGCTTACTGCAATATTTTTTTTTTTTTACCAAAAATATGTAGAAGAATACGTATCGGCCTAAACTGAGGAATAAAAAATTATAGATTTTTTTTGGGGGATATTTATTATAGCAAAAAGTAAAAAATATTGCTTTTTTTTTTCAAAATTGTCGCTATATTTTTGTTTATAGCGCAAAAAATAAAAACCGCAGAGGTGATCAAATACCACCAAAAGAAATCTCTATTTGTGGGAGGAAAAATACGTTGATTTTGTTTGGGAGCCACGTCGCACGACCGCGCAATTGTCAGTTAAAGCGACTCAGTGCCGGATCGCAAAAAGTGGCCCGGTCATTGGCCAGCCAAAGTGGTTCAGGGCTGAAGTGGTTAAATGGATGCAAGTTATAGAGATGACCTCGATATATATATATATATATATATATATATATATATATATATATATATATATATATAATATATAATATCATTTTTTTTTTATAAAAAAACCTGGGATTTTCTGTTGACCGTAAAGCTGTATCTACCAATTCCATGAACGACGTTTCTAAATTCCTCCCAGGGCATTGTGTTTGAACCAGGGCCATCTTAATAGCATCATGGGCCCCTGGGCAAAGTAATTCTCTGGGGCCCCTACAATGATGACAGTGCAGGTAAACAGACATCAAGTAACCCAACCTGGACCCCAAGGACCCACTCCACCGCCGTCCCATAACAGGCCTAAATGTACTCTCAAAGGTAATGGAGAAAGTAGTGGTACAAAAGCTGCAACAGCGTCTAGATACCCACAAGCTACTTGATCCATTTCAATCAGGATTCCGCCCCGGACACGGGACAGAAACCGCATTGCTCAAAATATGGGACGACGTTCTCGAGGCCGCAGACGAAGGAGAATCTTGTCTTCTGGTTCTGTTGGACCTAAGCGCAGCCTTCGATACTGTGTAGACCACAAGCTTTTATTGACTCGGCTAGTTGAAGTAGCCAGAGTCGCAGAAGGTGATTTATCTTGGTTCTCCTCTTTTTTGGAAAACCGATCGCAAACAGTGAAGTTGGGACCTTTCACTTCTGAGAAACGCACATTATCATGCGGAGTCCCTCAAGGATCCCCCCTGTCGCCGGTGTTATTCAACATCTATCTTCGTCCTCTTTTTGAGATTATCAGCAGCCAAAAACTGCTCTACCACTCATATGCAGACGATACGCAACTGTATTTCCGCATTTGCAATAAAAAGGATCGCCACCTCAATCTAGAGACATGCCTCTCTTTGATAGAGGACTGGATGACAAAGAGTTATCTCAAACTCAACGGAGCGAAAACAGAACTTTAGGGTTGTCCCGATACCACTTTTTTAGGACCGAGTACAAGTACCGATACTTTTTTCATGTACTCGCCGATATACCGAATACCGATACTTTTTTTAAATGTCATGTGACCGTTTTCAAACCACAATACAGACTAAGGATATTTTCTTTAGAATTATGAAGAACTCTAACTCAAGACATTATAAAAGAATAAAAATGAGTAAAAATGAATAAAAATGTTTTATTTTCTTGTCAAAACTCAAAGAATTTTCACAGAACATGTTGATAATACAAAAAAAGTATTCTATTTAGGTATCGGGAGCATTTGCGCGAGTACAAGTACTCCCGCAAATACTCGGTATCGGTCCCGATACCGATACTAGTATCGGTATCTGGACAACCCTACAGAACTTCTCCTGTTTCACGCCATGCGTAAAAATCTACCTGTAACAACCTGGACCCCCCCGCCCATTCTGGGCGAAATCATCTCCCCTAGCGCCAAAGTCAAAAGTCTTGGGGTCATCTTTGACACCTACATGACAATAGACGCACAAATAGGGTCAGTAGTCAGCGGATCTCACCATCTGCTGCGCCTACTACGCAGACTTACTCCTTTTATTCCCAAGGAAGACTTGGCGGTCGTGGTGGGAGCAATTGTAACTCCAGACTGGACTATGCAAATGCCTCTACTCGGGATCCCCAAGTACCAAATCGCTCCTCGTTCTGCAAGTCGTTCAAAATACGGGCCGCTAGACTGGTGACAGGGAAAAAACCCTGGGAATCCATCTCACCTTCACTGAGATCCCTTCACTGGTTACCAGTAAAAGACAGAATCACTTTTAAAGCACTCTGTCTAACGCATAGATGTATCCATGGGAATGCTCCCCATTATTTATGCGAAAAAATAAAAGCTCATAATCCCAATCGCGTTTTGCGATCCACCAATCAAAATCTGCTACAGATACCGAAGGCCAATTACAAGTCCAAAGGAGAAAGGAGATTCGCGGTCCAAGGTCCCAGACTATGGAACGCTTTACCAACTAGCATTCGGTTGGAGGAGAATCACTTGGCGTTCAGGAGAAAGATCAAGACTCATCTCTTTTGATACCAAAGGAGACGGGAACAACAAGCGCCCAGAGCCGCGCTATATAAGTTTTCCTTCATTCATTCATTCATTCATTCAAGTAGGTAGGAGGCATCCTGCCTCCCCTGTGTGTCTATCACTCTGTGCCATCATGGGGCCCCCAATTTCGGGGCAGCGTGGGCTCAAGGACCATCTGCTTTGGGGAAAGTACAGGGGCCACCCCAATACAGCTGGGGCCCCTGGGCAGTGCCCTCTCATTAAGACAGCCCTGGTTTGAACCTTCCTCCGCTGGGCAATGTATTATATACTTCATAGAGTGCGCAGATCTGACAGAACAAGGTGGATAATAAAGACAGCCCTCAAAATTTCCACTCGCCTACTAGCATTTGGCGAGTGGATTTAAGCTGGGGGCGAGTGATGACAGGGCTGCATGACCAAACCCTGTCCCTCTGGTCTGCCCCCAGTGCCCTGTCCCTCTGGTCTGCCCCCAGTGCCCTGTCCCTCTGGTCTGCCCCCAGTGCCCTGTCCCACTGGTCTGCCCTGTCCCTCTGGTCTGCCCCCAGTGCCCTGTCCCACTGGTCTGCTCCCAATGCCTTGTTCCTCTGGTCTGCCCCCAATGCCCTGTCCCATTTTGTTAAAGTTGTTGTTGGTAATATGTAATTGTGTAACTTGATTCTGCATAAAACATTTACCAGTGTCTTTCCATGAGATAATCTACGAGGGCGTGTTTACAGGTGCAATTAGGCGCAGGGCAGTGTATGAATTAGGTGGGGCAACTGGTGGCGAGTAACTCTTGAGGCCTGGCTAGTAGCTCAGGACTTGAAATTTTGAGCCCTGATTAAGACGTGTTTTTTTTAGAGAGCCAGAGACCCCCGCTGCCCCTGTGTTACAATATAATTGTCAGGAAGATGGCATTGCCCTTTAATTTCAGCCCGTAGCCTCCACCCATCGCCGCCTTATCTCTACCAGAGGAGTGTCCGCTGGGAACAGTGCGGCCTTATTAATGTGATATTCTCTTCTAGTCATCAGAATAATCATATTTTCCATTGCTGGACAGAGTTTGACCTTTTTAGGTGAAGGAAAAAAAAATGAAGAAAATCAATGTCACCTAAGTGAAACCATATGTGATCCAGCTGTTAGCGAGGAATGTTTCCAGCGCTCCCAACATACAAGCATGCAGACGGCGTGATTTGTTTCAGCTACATGTGAGGGGTTGCCAACTTTTATATATTTCTGTTTCAGATGAACTTGTAGACTAACTAAAATATCTACCGTGCCCATAGAAAGTATTCATACCCCTTGAATTTTCCCACATTTTCTCATGTTACAGCCAAAAACATGTATTTTATTGGGATTTTATGTGAGAGACACAACACAAAGTGTCACATAAATGTGAAGTGGAGGGAAAATGACAAATGATACAAATAAAAATGTGAAAAGGGTGGGGGGGGGAGCATTTGTATGGCACCCCACGAGTAAATACTTTGTAGAACCCCTGTCAGGTCACCTGTGGCCAGGTGACAAATGCCCCCCGTTGGAGACAGGGGTGCACCGCAAGGTAGTGAACCCAATTGCTGACTGCTGCGGACAAATAGGTAACGTGAGCCCAAGGTTCCCCAGGGTGCGGAGTCTAAGATCCAGCAGGTGTTCACCAGAGCCTCTAGTGGTGAGGATAGCCTTCGCTGCAACTGAACCCAGGTTTGCGGCCCCTGGGGTCCCCCAGGTCACGCTCCGTAGGGAGAGAGGGGAAGCAGCCACTCGGAACACAAGGGATACTGATGAGTAAGCCGGGAAAAAAAGGATACCCCCATTGAAACGGGACTTTGAAGGCCAGGCTCAGAATAACAAAGGTTTTATTAAATGGACCAATCAACATACAAATAGATATTAGAAAAGCCACAACACTCGCAGAGTAGATATGGAACACCAGGGATGAGAAAAGTGCACCCAGTGAAAAAATAGAGGAGAAGTAAAATTATCAACACAGTGTATGATACAACACAATTAAAAAATTGATGAGTAAGCCGAGGTCAGGGAAACAGGCAGACGAGGGTAACCAAGGGAAAGGCCATGGGTCAGGGTCTCAGGAAAACGCGAATAGTCAGTGACGAGCCAAAATCGGTACACAGGTTAACGTAGCACACGGCAAACAGGAACTCCAAGCTAACAAGTTGAACAGCAAAGCAGGCCTGCAGTGCAACAGTTAATATAGACTTCCTGGGATGGCCTGGGGTGGGGCCGTACAGGGAGAAGAGATGATAAAAAGGCAGCCAGAAGAGAGTCAGGCCTCTAATGGACACATGAGGAGAAGGTAAGCTGCCAGACATTATTGCATGCCCATGACAACCCCCTTTCTCTACAAGTCTTTTTGGGGGTGTCTCTACCAGCTATGCACATCTAGAGGGGGACATTTCTGCCCATTCTTCTGTGTAAAATATCTCTGTCTCTGTCAGATTGGATGGAGAGCGTCTGTGATCAGCAATTTTCAGGTCTTGTCCACAGATTCTCAATGTGATTTAGGTCTGGATTGTGACTGGGCCATTCTCTGACACATGAATAGGCTTGGATCTAAACCAGGGGTCTCCAAACTTTCTAAACAAAGGGCCAGTTTATTGTACTTCAGACTTTAGGGGGGCCGCACTAGGGCCATTGGTAGTAGAAAAATGCCCAGGTGTCCTGTGGGAGTAAAATACCATATCTTTGGCGTCAGTGGGAGGACTAGTGCCCCATCATTGGCGTCAATGGAAGTAACTGTGCCCTTTTGATGGTGTCAGTTGGAGGAATAGTGCCCTATTGTTGGTGTTAGCAACAAGAATGATTCCCCATTGTTGGTGTCAGTGGATGAAATAGTGCCCCAAGGGCCAGATAAAAGCCAGCAAAGGGCCACAACTGGCCCTAGGGTCACAGTTTGGAGACCCCTGATCTAAACCATTCCATTGTAGCTCTGGCTGTACTTTAGGGTCGTTGTCCTGCTGGAAGGTGAACCTCCCCCCTCCGGTCTCAAGTCTTTTACAGACTCTAACAGGTTTTCCTCTAAGATTGTCCTGTATTTGTCTCCATCCATCTTCCCATCAACTCTGACCAGCTTCCCTGTCCCTGCTGAAGAAAAGCATCCCCACCACATGATGCTGCCACCACCATGTTTCACAGTGGGGATGGTGTGTTCAGGCTGATGTGCAGGGTTAGTTTTCCCCACACAATGCTAATTTTTTGTTGAATTTTGGTGTCATGTGACGAGAGCACCTTCTTCCACATGTTTGCTGTGTCCCCTCCCCCACATGGCTTCTCACAAACTACAAACAGGACTTCTTATGTCTTTCTTTCTCCAATGTCTTTCTTCTTGTCACTCTTCCATAAAGGGCAGATTTGTGGAGAGCACGACTAATTCTCCCCCCTGAGCTGTGCAGCTCCTCCAGAGTTACCATGGGGCCTCTCAGCTGCTTCTCTGATGAATGCTCTCCTTGCCCGGCCCGGTCAGTTTAGGTGGACGGCCATGTCTTGGTAGGTTTCCGGTTGTGCCATACTCTTTCCATTTTCCGATGATGGATTAAACAGAAGGTCCGTGAGATCTTCAAAGCTTGGGAGATTTTTTTGTTTTTATAACCTAACCCTGCTTTATACTTCTCTACAACTTTATCCCTCACCTGTCTGGTGTGTTCCTCGGTTTTCATGATGCTGTTTGTTCACTAAGGTTCTCTAACAAACCTCTGAGGGCTTCACAGATTAGCTGTATTTATACTAATATTAATGACACACAGGTGGACTCTTTTTACTAATAAGGTGAATTCTGAAGGCAATTGGTTCCTTTAGATTTTAGTTTTCAGAGTAAAGGGGGCGCCATACAAATGGGATACAGGGGAAACACCAATGTATGTGTATGCCGGAGGAGGGATATTGGGGAACGAGTGTGTGCTGGAGAAGGGTATCCAGGAGAAAATAACAATATATGTGTGTTTATGACCAGAAAGTAGTTTATTTCCACAGTATGAAAGGGAATATAGAACCAAGCAACGTTGTATATACTGTGGGCCAGATTCACCAAAGAATTATGCCGGTGTATCTACAGATACACCGGCGTAATTCGAATTTCCCGCCGGCGTATCATTGTTTTCTATCCAGAAAACATGATACGGCAGGTTTTACGCTAAGATCCGACTGGCGTAATAATCTTACACCACCGTCGGATCTTAAATGTAATGTTACGCCGGCCGCTAGGTGGCGTTTACGTCGATTTCTCATTTGACTATGCAAATGAGCCTGATACGCCGATTCCCGAACGTTTTTGCGCCGCCTCGTCGTCGTCGTTCCGTAAGCGTAAGGTTACCCCTGCTATATGAGGGGTAACCTTACGTCGGTCCGCCGTATGCCATGTTAAGTATGGCCTCGGGACAGCGCGTCGTCTTTTTCCGTCCTTTACGTTGTTTTCCTAAGTCGTTCGCGAATAGGGCTTTGCGTAAATGACGCTCACGTTGGCTTCATTGACGTTTTCTGACGTGAGTTGGAGCATGCACAAAGGGCTATTTTTACGGCCGGCGCATGTGCAGTTCGATTGGCGCGGGGCCGCGCTTAATTCAAATACAAGCCGCCCCCTTTGAATTACGCGGCCTTACGCCCGGGCCATTTACACTACGCCGCCGCAAACTACGGAGCAAGTGCTTGGAGAATACGGACTTGCTCCAGTAAGTGTACTGCTCGGCGTAGTGTAAATGGCATACGCTACGCCGACGCCGATTCTACGAGAATCTGGCCCTGTGTGTGTATCTTGTAGAGATAATGCCAACGTGGGCCTAATATTTAAGCTATGATCACAAAATTTCAAATAAGGTGTCCCGCTGGAACCTCCGGACTGTATGCTAAATTAAGGACGTGACTTCACATTACATTAGTTGTACAAGAGTCTTGTGGCTCCTCTTTCCAACCATATACAATCCTTTCCTGCAGCTGCTAAGTTCTGTTTATCTCCAATGGTCGCCACAGATAGAACACAGATAGGTAGGTAGATATCCGCCCCCCCCCCCCCCCCGAGGATCCGCCAAGTGAATGGTCATCTCCTATGAGAGGCTTGTGAAATGAGGAATGGTTATCCATTAGTTTCAAGCTTTCACTTGATAGTAAGTAGCGTCGCTTCCACTTCTCGGGAACGTTCAGATTCTCATCATCTGATACTGATTCACTTTCCTTCGCGTTTTCTCCGAAATATAAAAGCCTGCCAAAAGAAAAATATAGAAGATTACAATGTCTATTTTAAACATGTGAGGAATTAAATCTGGTAAAGAAGGAAAACAGAAAGGGGACGGGATGAACGGACATGTTGCTCAGTTTTTGCCTCCTCAGCCTCTGACCACCTAGGAAGATGTTGGCCGTTGAGTTGTCATGAAGTTACAATCTGCAGATTCCTCTGGTTGATGTTGGTTTATAGAACTTACAAGAACTTGAAGTTCCACAGTAGCAGGGGATCTGTGTATTCCTAGGACTGAGGCTCCATGGACTGCCCTTTCTTTGGACTACAACTAAAAACCTGAACCTTGGCTGCTGGTAGACCACAGAGTACATGCAGAGATCCTTTCTTGCCAACATTTTTTTTTAAACTTGGCTTTATGAACAAAGAGCTTTCAGGTCTTATTATATTTTACTACTAATTCAGTGAAATGGTTGTTTTAACACCTTCCCAGTTGGCCTTTTTGTTAACCTCTAGATCTCAAATTCCAAACCTTGAGCCTCTGTAATTTTGCTCATTTGGAGTCGCTTGCAAGCCTATCCCCACCTTTGACCACATATAATCATTTTTTGCTGTGCTACCCCATTACATAGTTGGAGGTGTTAAATATTCATCATCTACACCTTCAAGGTACATTGCTGGGGTCCAGGCAGACAATCACCAGGTCCAAACGCTGTCACCTGATTAGGATGAGGTCATCAGCCCTGTGTAAGCTCCTGCGCCATACTATGCGGAGCTTAGACTTGGTTTGCCAGTGAGCACAGAGAAGTTATGTAGACCAGGAGCAGTCGGAGCACAGAGAAGGTATGTAGACCAGGAGCACAGAGAAGGTATGTAGACCAGGAGCACAGAGAAGGTATGTAGACCAGGAGCACAGAGAAGGTATGTAGACCAGGAGCACAGAGAAGGTATGTAGACCAGGAGCACAGAGAAGGTATGTAGACCAGGAGCACAGAGAAGGTATGTAGACCAGGAGCACAGAGAAGGTATGTAGACCAGGAGCACAGAGAAGGTATGTAGACCAGGAGCACAGAGAAGGTATGTAGACCAGGAGCACAGAGAAGGTATGTAGACCAGGAGCACAGAGAAGGTATGTAGACCAGGAGCACAGAGAAGGTATGTAGACCAGGAGCACAGAGAAGGTATGTAGACCAGGAGCACAGAGAAGGTATGTAGACCAGGAGCACAGAGAAGGTATGTAGACCAGGAGCACAGAGAAGGTATGTAGACCAGGAGCACAGAGAAGGTATGTAGACCAGGAGCACAGAGAAGGTATGTAGACCAGGAGCACAGAGAAGGTATGTAGACCAGGAGCACAGAGAAGGTATGTAGACCAGGAGCACAGAGAAGGTATGTAGACCAGGAGCACAGAGAAGGTATGTAGACCAGGAGCACAGAGAAGGTATGTAGACCAGGAGCACAGAGAAGGTATGTAGACTAGGAGCCGCCAGGGAGCACAGGGAAGGTATGTAGACTAGGAGCCGCCAGGGAGCACAGGGAAGGTATGTAGACCAGGAGCCGCCAGGGAGCACAGGGAAGGTATGTAGACCAGGAGCCGCCAGGGAGCACAGGGAAGGTATGTAGACCAGGAGCAGCCAGGGAGCACAGGGAAGGTATGTAGACCAGGAGCAGCCAGGGAGCACAGAGAAGGTATATAGATCAAGGGCAGCCAGGGAGCACAGGGAAGGTATGTAGACTAGGAGCAGCCAGAGAGAGAGCACAGAGAAGGTATGTAGACTGGGAGCACAGGGAAGGTATGTAGACTAGGAGCAGCCAGAGAGCACAGAGAAGGTATATAGATCAGGGGCAGCCAGGGAGCACAGGGAAGGTATGTAGACCAGGAGCAGCCAGGGAGCACAGGGAAGGTATGTAGACCAGGAGCAGCCAGGGAGCACAGGGAAGGTATGTAGACCAGGAGCAGCCAGGGAGCACAGGGAAGGTATGTAGACCAGGAGCAGCCAGGGAGCACATTGTAGGTATGTAGACCGGGGCAGCCAGGGAGCACATGGAAGGTATGTAGATCAGGGAGCAGAGTGAAGGTATGTAGACTAGGAGCAGACGTGGAGCACAGAGAAGGTATGTAGACCGGGAGCTTCCAGAGAGCACAAAGAAGGTATGTAGACCAGGAGCAGCCAGGGAGCACAGAGAAGGTATGTAGACCAAGAGCAGCCAGGGAGCACAGAGAAGGTATACAGATCAGGGGCAGCCAGGGAGCACAGAGCAGGTATGTAGACCAGGAGCAGCCAGGGAGCACAGGGAAGGTATGTAGACCAGGAGCAGCCAGGGAGCACAGGGAAGGTATGTAGACCAGGAGCAGCCAGGGAGCACAGGGAAGGTATGTAGACCAGGAGCAGCCAGGGAGCACAGTGTAGGTATGTAGACCGGGGCAGCCAGGGAGCACATGGAAGGTATGTAGATCAGGGAGCAGAGTGAAGGTATGTAGACTAGGAGCAGACGTGGAGCACAGAGAATGCATGTAGACCGGGAGCTTCCAGAGAGCACAAAGAAGGTATGTAGACCAGGAGCAGCCAGGGAGCACAGAGAAGGTATGTAGACCAGGAGCAGCCAGGGAGCACAGAGAAGGTATGTAGACCAAGAGCAGCCAGGGAGCACAGAGAAGGTATACAGATCAGGGGCAGCCAGGGAGCACAGAGCAGGTATGTAGACCAGGAGCAGCCAGGGAGCACAGGGAAGGTATGTAGACCAGGAGCAGCCAGGGAGCACAGGGAAGGTATGTAGACCAGGAGCAGCCAGGGAGCACAGGGAATGTATGTAGACCAGGAGCAGCCAGGGAGCACAGGAAAGGTATGTAGACCAGGGAGCACAGTGAAGGTATGTAGACCAGAGAGCAGAGTGAAGGTATGTAGACTAGGAGCAGACGTGGAGCACAGAGAAGGTATGTAGACCAGGAGCAGGAGCAGCCAGGGAGCACAGACAAGATGAAACCTTATTGACTTTATGGGTAGGAGCCTCGTACTTTGTCTTCCTTGGTTTTCCCAATTCCGGCCCGGAGCTCGCGTTCGCTGAGCTTGTTGTTGAAATGTGGTTTTCGAAACGTTGACCTGGTCGCATGTTTTCAAGCTATATATTTACCGCAGATATAAACATATTGAACCCAGCTGGATTTCAACGAGTTACATTCCATGGTTTCATCAGAAATCTGCTAAAATCCCAAGCAGATGTTTTCAGTCTCCTTTTCTTTACATTAGAGCTGCATCATTCCCAAATCTTTCCAAATTAGGTCAAGGGTTTGAGGCAGAGGTAGCAAGTTTTTTTGAAAAAAAAAAAAGTAAAAGGCCCACTCTAGTCAAAGTTGAAACAGTTGTCTGTTCAGACAGGCGCTCTACACACACACGTAATGTTTTTACTTTTCCTCTTCCTGCCACGATGCAACACTGGGTGCCTAAGTGGCCTATCACCGGACTCAAACTTTCTCATAAGGGGGTGACTCGGGGGCATAGATAATGGGGGGGATAGGGGGGTCAAAACCTCCCCTGAGTGTCTGCAGCAACTCTGCTCTAGCTGACAGTCACTGTGCACCAGAAACACGGCAACCACCTTCTGCTGCCAGTTCAGAGAGAGGCTCACTTGAGCTTCTTGGTTGGATCACATGACTTAAAAGGGTGGTTCACCCTCCAAAAAAATTCTAGCATGCCACGGAGCCCACCCACCCACCCGACTGGCAGTATGCCGGTGTTTTTCTTTTTTTTTTTTCTCTACATACCTTTTTACGGGCTCTCTTCCCCTCTGGCGATCCCGATACTGCCGGTCGGGTGGGGGGGCTCCGTGGCATGCTAGAATTTTTTTTGGAGGGTGAACCACCCCTTTAATTCCACTGAGCCAACTCTGAACTCCGTAGCGGCCCATCCGTTAATGGCGCCCGGGCACTGACCTCTCTATACATGGCCATCATATCCTAATTAAAGGGGTTGTAAGGTTTTCGTTTTTTTATACTTGACTCCACTGTGCAGCTAGTTTTACACAGAGTGGCCCCGAACCTCATCTTCTGGGGTCCCTCTGGACTGTCCCGGCTCCTCCCCGCAATATCTAACCCCCTTCATGGAAGCGTTCTCCCAAGGGGCTTAGCTTGTGGGTGCGCGCCCGTGATGCAGCTGGCGGCTATTGTCGCCGACTGTATCACTCGGGCCCCGCCGCGCTGCATCATTGGATGTGATTCACAGCAGCGTAAGCCAATGGCTGCACTTCTATCAATACATCCAATCTAGCCAATCAACGGCCAGACTCCGCGGAGAAGAGGACGCCGGACATGCGCACAGCAGGTGAATGGGCTCAGGTAAGTAAAACAGGGGGGGGGGGGGGGATGGGACGCGATTGTCAGGTGTTTTTTCACCTTAATGCATAGGATGAGGTGAAAAGGGTGAAAAAAAAAAAGGTGAAAAACACTGTTGGCC